>KN474005.1:128516-192859 GCA_000787095.1 Periophthalmodon schlosseri | reverse complement strand
TCCAGACAGTTACTCTTACTTGAGTGGGTGTTTCTTTGTACCTCTACTTGAGTATATTTTTGGCTCTGCTTAACAATATTCTCTATACCATTGTAACCTATACCTCTGCTCTGTCTGTATCTGTGGCGTCAGCTGCCGTGCAACAGCAGACCGGGGTAAAGTAGCCCTGTCCCTGGGGAATCATGGTCCGTATGTCCAGAGACCTGCACAAGCTCCAGAGGAAATGGATGCTTCCGGAAAAGCTGTTTGGGACACTCATACCACTACATTAGCAGTTTGGTGTGTCTGTGTGTGTGTGTGTGTGTGTGCCCAACCACCAATATTGAATCCAGTGGAAGCAGAGCCAGGCCTGGTATATTGTGCGTAAACATATTCAATAGAAATTTGAAGGAAAAGATTATTTAAATAATTTACGCTCCACAGGGTGCGTTGGTACAGTGTCACCTTTAAATGTCATAGTCTGCATAACTGATAGGTCTGGGACAGAACACTCTCACCTGATTAAATGTCTTGGTTAAGTGGATACTTCATTTTTTTCTCACAAAAAGAAGAATTGTGCAAGAAAGAGAAGCCTATAGTACATTAAAAATAGATGCAAAAAAGACCTCTGAAAAAGCACCAGACTGTTATTAAATTGGGAACGGTTTGGGGTGCGGCCATACTTTCACAAACACCAAAACTGGGACAAAACTTGGAACTAAACTTGAACTAAACCAGGTCTAGAACAGGACCAAACCAAGTCTACATCAGAACTAAGCTGGGCTCAAACTATGACCAAATCTGGATGTGTGTTTGAACAGCCATGTTTACATTCAGGGGGGCTTCTTTTTGTTTATCTTTTTTTTTTTTTTCATGTTTTTGGCTAAAACCTTTGGCCCATTTCTAAAAATAAAAACGCTAATATATTTGTGATCTCAAGGACAATGTGTTCAAATTCTTCAACTCAGAAGTCTGCAATTCCGTCCCTTTTTAATTGGTTCTATCTGCATTGTGGGCAGCTCTGAAGTTCTGACCACTCACAAAGCAGAATGGAATGTTTTTGTGGTTTTTTTGCTCATTAAATCATAAAAATGCACCAAACCATACTTCATAAAGTGTACAGAAGGTAGATGACAGGTAAAATTCTATCATTTTTTCCCCCTAGAATCGTTTTGCTGTCCCTGTGTTTGTATTTCTTTCTCTATCGTCATGCAGTTTGGCTACATATATAAACACACTTCATGCTTCAGATGTGCTACACTATGGCATGGCCTGGCGTCATCCATATTCTCATTTTGTGATAGGGATGCAAATAGTGCAGTGGAATCTTGTTTTCATATTCGCTGATACTGTGCAGGTGTGTGTACCTAACCTTCAGCACCTTTCCTCTCTACTTCTGTGTAACTGATCCTTCTCCAATTGTGGTGATCTATTGAAATCACACTTCCTATTTGGATGAGACGGTGGCTTATCTCTCACTCTCTCTCTCGCCTCGCTCGCCTGCTCTGTACAGTTGAATGGCAGGTGTTGTGTCATCTTTTCAGCGTTGCATAATCGGCCCGTAAAAGTACAGTAAACAAAGGTAGGCTTCCTCTTTTCGGGGAAATATGAGAAGGCAGAAACTGTGACTTCTCATTTTCTTTTACAGGTGGGAGAAGTATTCAAACTGATGTGCATCCAGGTACACGTACTTCAAAGTGTGTAGTATTATCCATATAACATCGTGATGTAAATTATTGTAGTCAAAGTTTTGCAAATTAATGAATATCTGCTTCTGCTGCTGCTTCTCTTAGCTCTGCTATTTTAATGACTACTGCTCATTCCAAACTAATACCACTACTTATTTTGTTTACTACAGGATTTACTATTACTGCTGTTCATACTGTACATACAAAAACACTTACCACAACTGTTGCTAGCTTATCAGGATCTTCTTGTACTTTTGTTTGTTTACTAGTATCACATTACTACTACAGTTTCATTATAACTGTAGGGCCTATTAAAAAGATCCTTCAGCTAAACACAAAAACTACCTTCATCGATCCCATCCACATATTTAATTTCTTAGTTTTTATTCATACTCGTCTCTATTATTGAAATATTTCTTGAAAGTGTACACTTGTTTATGGAAACTCCGCAACTACAAAAGATGAAATAAAAAAATCTAACTGGTTTCCACTTCATTGGTTCTTTGCTCCGAAAACACGCCCGGGCCAAGTTTAATCCTGTTTGATTTAAGCATTTGGAAAGGTCACGGCTCTGTTTTACTCCTGTTTCCCAGAAAAAAGAAGTCTTGAGAAATGAGTCAGTGTTTGCTCGCCGAGGTCTGACCCAGCATGTATTTTACAAGAATGTGTGAGTATCAGAGACGGCTCATCACTGTATCTCTGTATGTGCTATTAAAGGGAAGGTCACATGATTTTGACCAGTAGAAATCCCTTGGTGTTTTACTGGTAACTTCCCCATCTTCCCACGCCTTTCAAATGCATAGTTTTCTCAGAGTGCCTGCTTCCACTGTACCTGGCCAAACAACAGGTGATCAACAGCCCTGTCTGCTCATTGGCTACTGCCTGGCCACACCCTCTTTTCCCATGTTTGATGACAGGTCCCAAGAACAAAATAACAACTCGAAAACAATCAAATGAAAGAGAGGGAGAAGCAGGAAGGGGCAGGATGGGTGGATAGGACAAAGGCTCTGGAGTGGAGTTGTGGGAGTGAGCGGGAAGTGATGGGATGAGGTCATAGTAAAAGGTTAGGCCCCGCCCACCTGACTCATACCAGGCAGGTGTGTGTTTACAGCTGCTCTGGGTGGGGCCTTGTTACAAACATGTCTCCTCAAGCACAGATACAAATGTTCATCGCTACCAGGAAGGCGCTCAGCTCCCCCTCATGTGGAGAACAGTTCTGCAATCAACTTCTGAGTAATACACAAATTCATTTCTACTGTGAGAGTGGTGCAGGCGGGGCTGCTTTTGAGCACTACTGCGAGCTCTGGCCTTGGTATTGTTCTGCAACAATTTATTAATTTTTTTGCAACTGAATTCACTTTTTTAATTCTAGTAGACATAAACAGTCAATAAACAGCATAACGCAAATGTATAACTCAAATTATCTTTTTTTTTTTTTTACTTATTGGCCATTGCAATATTTTAATGAATCAATATAGTAATAATATACAATGAAAACTAACTCAAAGTTTTGATTTCTGAGGTTGTAACTCACTAGCGCAGTTTGAGTGTTTCTCCACTGATTGATGACTGGTTGACGGTTTGAACCTCGCACATAAAACATACACATCATTGGTTGAGCAGTCAGATCCGTTGACCCACAGGTTGGCGGTGCAATTCCAGCTCCCACAGATGAATGCTGTCGTTATGTCCATGGGCAAGACACTTAACCCACTTCGGTCCCAGTATTTGTGTACACTGGTGTAGAATGTGTTAGGTCCCAGTATTTGTGTACACTGGTGTATGAATGTGTATGTGAATGGGTGAGTGGGTCCTTGATGTAAAGAGCTTTGAGTGCCTTGAAGGTGGAAAAGCGCTATGTAAAAATATGACCATTTTCCATTTACATATTCTGGTACAATGATGACAGTTGATGGACAGGGTGGATTAAGACCTAACAACAGCCTAATGTTCCGTGCGAGTTAGTGAGGCTCCTTTGGGCTTGAGGCGGGACACATCCTGAACATTTATCAATCATTAACCACCTGAGAAGAATGACACATTAAAAACATGACAAATGTAAAACTGTTAACAGCAGACTGCATTGGATGATCCCAGTGCTGAAAGGAGCCGGAAACAAAAGCCCTGTGCTCTGTTGATGTTTATGGGCTGACAGCTGTTTGTCCAGCCTGCATACCATACATTATTGAAAGGTCACCACCTCGAGTCACGGACAGACAAACTGGGAGCTGAGCTGTTAAGTGTTTAGGATCACATGTTAACAACAAGCACACTGCTCCCCCTCATGTGTCCAAATGAAGCAGAAAAATAAAAGCTTCATTATCCTTGAGTTTCCTTCTTGGCCGTCCTCTTCGGAGCTCACCTGTTTCTGAATGCATTTGTCATTGTACCTAAAATGTTTCAGTGCATCTTATCTACTGCGTCCCCCCTATCGCTCTATTCCTCTGTGATACTGTTGTGAATTCTCCTGGCTCGCGTCTTATCTTGGTTATGACGCATTTCAGCAAGGGCACGTAGTCTGTGTGCCCTACTGAGACAATGACCTCCACTCAAGGGAACTCCATGGCCTTTTGAATGTTTCAGTATTTTGGGACTGACAGGCCATTGTTTTTATTTACAATTTACTTCAAAATTGTTATAGCCTGCGTAAACGTTCGACAGTGAGCACTATGTCAGAATACATAAACTAAAATAAGAATACGACAAAAAGGTGAAAGGTGAAAAATGGGAACCTATAGAATTCACTCACTGAGCTGCAGAGGCTGCGGTGGTACTGATTCATGATTGCAGGTGCTGGGGTTTAGGTAGTGACCTTTCAGATCAAAGATAGTCCTTTTAGGATTTAAGCCACTGGATTTCAGCATTGAAACTGGCAACTCAAATGAGAGGATCATTCTGCTTTCTGACTGGATAATCAAATTGAAATCATACCAAATTATAACATAAACAACTTGCCCATTATGTCCAATGTTTTTGAAAGAATAAATCAGGATTACAATTGTTACTAGTAAGAGCTTTGATTTGAAAAGACTTGAAGAATTGAAAATCAGAATCTTATTTACGGTTCCTTTAAGTTGGACTGGCACCAAACTGCTAGAACCTGCCATTTGCTGTTCAAAATAAAACAAAAAACTCCCTTGACCCCTGGGTGAGGTCATAGTTGTGTATATGAGTGTGTGTTGCATACAAAAATACATAGGCAGGTGATAAACTGGCCTGTGTGGGCAGGGCTTAAGTGTGGCAGAGTGAAGGGGGAGGGGCTGGCTCATTTGGGAATTACCACTTGGAACCTGCAGGAGGGAAGGCCAGATAAATAAATAATTAGCCGAAGACACGGTTAAGCAGAATAATATAGGCGTGGCAATTGAAGTCAACACCTTGAAATAACAGTGCTGCGAAATATTTTTCAAGCTAGTTAATTTTATAATGGGGCATTAGTTTAATTGACAGCCATAACAAACAAACAAAAGCTTAGCGGTGCATCATCTCCAGTGTCGGTAATGAAAGCTGCTTGTCTTCACGGTGGACACTGACACTGTCTGGATGTGGGCCATCACTTTGGTTCAATCACTCTAATGTGGAGGGCTATGGGAGGTTGACATCTTTGGCCCCTCCCCCATGAGCTCATAAACAAACACACACACACACATGCAGTGCCCCCCAGGTGGTCTCAATCACCGCTCTGAAAGAAGCATCACTCAATGGCGGATCAAAAGAGGGGAACTGTCAGACATAGCTCTTCTTCTCTTCCCACCATTTCTTCTACAAGTCTCCTGCTTCAGCCAGGCTTTGAACCAGGTTTTTCCCACTTACCCCCCCACCACATCCATCTTGGGTGTTCCGGGACGCTCCCAGACAGGCCGAAGGGTGCTCCCAGACCTCATCCCTCACCCTTTGGTCGTCCTGCTGGGGACAAATAGGTCCCTCAAGCACCAGGGCCTGATGGATGAACCTGCACAGACGTATACATGTGAATATGTCCAAGTTATTTTCAACATAAAAACATCTGCGGCATAATTCCAAAGAACTTTCCTGAAATTATGATTAATCATGTTAGTTGACACTGGATGAACTTCAATTCCAGGGAATTTCCATGGAGGCATGTCACAGTTTGGTTATCATCTGGTGTATTAACACTGAGGAATATGCATAAATCTCACGAAAAACTGACATACTAGAACTCAGTATTCCAGATGGTTTTAGCTGTTAGCCTAAAATATTTGATTCTCTGTACATTCTGTACTATCAAATGTGCTTCATGTTAAAATTTTTGGTGTTTTGCAATTCAAAACATGTGTGCATACATTTTCTACATTCTATCAGAGGCAAGGACTTTCTTTCATAAATCCACATAAATGATAATGCTGTGTCCGATAGATCATCTTTGATTTATTTTTGGTCCAAAAAACATGCTGCGGGGTCAAAGACCTCATCACTGTCCTGGTCTCTGGGGAACCAATCAGAGGCCTTCCCTGAAAGAGCTGGTGATCCCTCCTTTAATGACCGCCCTGTGCCAGCACTCCATCACACACAGACACACAAACAATATGGTCAAACACAGTTTTAGGCTTTCTGTTAGCAGCACATGCATATGCAGGCTGGGGACTGGTCCATAGCATTAATAATACAGTATAATATATTCAAATGAGTGGATTGCACAGTAAAGCTCCGCACAGCCACTAGAAACACTCAAACATTGTGAGATAGAAGAGACTGCCAGCCCTCTGGCTTGTGGATGGCCCTCTCTGCCTTCTTAATCATTGCCAACAGAAATGACCAGTGCAGAGACAAATACAGCATGTCAGCAGCTCAGCTTCATCACGTTGCCCATTGCATGAAAAACAGTACAACTGGATCAGTGACTGTAAAAATGTCAGCAAAAAATACATGTTTTCTACTTATTTATTTAATAATACTTCTGATGCATCGTTAAAGCTCATTGCTTGATTTATTCATTCCTCCCACAAGCTACACTAGCCACAGCTGCCCTGGGGCTGACTTACAGACACGTGGCCTCCACTGTGTGCAAACACCCCCATTGACTATCACCAGGCATACAACCGCATTCATACTAAAGCCAGGTAAGGGATGGACCCACCGGCAGTATGCACTGGCCGGAGCTGGAATTGCACTGCCAATTTTCTGTTGATGAAGTGTTAACACCTGAGCCACTATCACCTCATTTATCACATAATGTGATTGTGTAAGTGTGTAATGTTGAGTCTTTTCCCAAGGATCTTACCAGACAAAATTAAATGTACATAAAATATTTTGTAAAAAATCCTCCTGTGTATTTTGAGGTGAAAGCAGGCTCCCGCTGTAGACAAAGGAGTGCATAGTAGGGAACATTTGGTTCTATTGTTTTCAAACCTTACAACCTCAGTTGCCCTGTACATCTGTTATCCATAGGCTCTCTCGTCAGAGCAACTGTTAGTATACATAGCCTGAAATGGAAAAAGGGGAGCGGGTGCAGTGTTTTGACTTGGGCCAATAACAACCTATTACACAAGTCCGCCAATCCAAGGACCAAGGCGCATCACTACACACTTAATGAAAAACAGACACACAGGGCAGTCAGCTGCATGGTGCAACCTTTCCATAGAAAATCCCCTCTTGATCCTTTACTATTTCACTAGATTTTTTATTTGATAGAGTGATAGTTCTCTCTCTCTCTCTTTGAGAACGAGCAGAGCAACAACACATTCCTGTCCACATTCCAGCCTGAGGAAAAACAGTGTCCGGAACATAATAAAAGGCCAAGCACGTCATGTGTTTTGAAAGGCACATAACGGCGGCGCTTACGGCGGGATTGGACCAATATGGGTGACAGTTGTGATCTGTCTGTTTTGCTTCTTCCAATGGTGAAAAACAAATTCCTGAAAAGCAAATGTTAAATCAAAAAGACATTTGTGGCTTTATTTATGAGATTGTTATTCAGTGTAAGGAAGTAAGTGGTACATTGTGACCCTGCGCTTTAAGAAATCCGCAGTTTAAGTACATACTGGGAACTTGTGACTGCATAATTATCAGGAGGTGGGAGATAAAAGGAGCGGCACTTTGTAGTGTTTGTTGTGGAGACAGCTTCAAACACAAAGCCTTGATAAGAGAGCATGCAAACAACAGTAGTATGGCGTGTGCGTGCGTGTGTGTGTGTGCGTGTGGAAGGGGCAGTTGTGTGTACAGGACAGTGGGTTGAAGGTCGGGCCGCTCATAATGGACTGTTGTGGTTGTCGTCCAGAAAACCTCTTGACCTCCACTTCCTGCCCGGCACAATCTCACTCTCTCCGGCCCCTCTCCACAAATGTGACTTTGAGTGATTTTAGTGTAACACCTCCGGGCTGACATTTCCCATCAGTCAGTCTATTTTTGTCTTTTAATCCCTCCACATCACTGTATATGAGCTGCTGCCCATAACTTTCTCCTGAGATATATTGTAACTGATACATGGAGCTTCCGACCCGCCAATCTATATCAGCATTGACCTCATCTAGTGTCCACTGCCGGTCCCCTCAGCTCCTCAGGAAGCTAATAATCTCCTTCCTGTATGGGACAGGACACAGCGGGCCGGTGCGGGACACGTGTAAGCACAAGCCCATGAACAATGATTATTCAGCCTGAACGGAAGTCATAAAGACTTCCTCTGATGGCTATCAGCGCACACAGGGAGCAGACAGAGCACAGCCATGGGCTACAACACACTAAAGTTGATCTGACACCCAAACAGCTCAAGACGCTTCCACATACCAGACACATTATGTCCAAATGTCACTAAATGTCAGTCAATGTCAGACAGAATTAATGCTACACTAAGGAAACATGCCTCTGGTCACTCAGAGGATCAATGAGAAGCCAGAGCAGCAGAGTTCAATTTCAGCCATTTTTAGCATTTTGTCCTTTTGTATTTTTGATTGTGTGTATTGTTGATGCTGGTCCCAATACGAATAAAGAGCATGAGCTAAAAGGAGTCGTTGTGTCTGAACCCAAACCTGCATATAGGGATAAAAGATATTTGTATAAAACCAAGATTATTTGGGTTATTTTAAAATGTTTGCCGTCTTTCACATCTCTGTCTGCTTATAAAGTGGGCATTAGCACCTATGATTCTCTGGGGATCAGCAGCAGTCAGTGGAATGAACAAAAGGGCATCAGTGTACACAACCATTTGAGCTTGACATGGATAGAGATCTAAAAAGATGAAGACCAAACTGTTGGATAATAGGCTCAAACAGGGATGGCATTGTGGGAAGAACAACAGCACCAGTAACCACTGAGAGTGGAGAGAAAGGTCCTGCACTGGACATGAGAGTTAAAAGATAATCACACAGCATTATAGCAGGAGACAGGGCTTGTGAACAGAGAAACTCAGACTGAAATGTATCTATGCTGTTTTACTTAACAATGACCTTTCCAGACATCTGCCATTTGTTCTAGTATTGACAGGAGAATGGGAATCACTCTGTGGTGGATGAAGTACTCAATTTTGTTACTTAAGTAAAAGTACAGATACAGAGGTAAAAAGTTACTCAAGTATAGTATGAAAAAATCTACCTAAGTAAAAGTATTTAAGTACCTTTTTAAAAATGTACTTTAACAGTAAAAAGTTGAAATATTTCACAAAAGTGTTGTTAATTTGTTAAAGTGTTAAATGTAGTGATACTGATTAAGAATGACGTCAACAGTAGCAATATGAATCTAGTATGTATTTTTGTTTGCTCAAAGCCGAAGCTTGAATTTGAAAACTTTAGTCAGGATGTTACCACGAACATGGTAAAAATAGCCCCTAAAATCTATGAAAAGTTCAAAGCCGAAGCTTGAATTTGAAAACTTTAGTCAGGATGTTACCACGAACATGGTAAAAATAGCCCCTAAAATCATATGAAAAGTACTTTTACTTTTCTGTCCCATTCAAAAATGTAGTGGAGTAGACAGTACAGACACCTGCTCTCAAATGTAGTGAAGTAAAAGTAAAAAGTATCCACTGTAAAATGTACTTAAGTAAAGTACAGGTTACCTAAAAATTCTACTTAAATACAATACTTTACTACTTGTACTTCGTTACCTTCCACCATTAGAATGACTGCATGCTGATGACTGCATGGTATTCCTCGAAACTGAAAAGTTAAAGACAAACAGCGGCATAGTGTTTTCTATTTATGCTCTGATATTTTGCATATATATTTTGCCCTCTGCTAATTATGGCCCTTAGTGAAGTGTGCGTTTGTTGTTGTGTGTGTTGTAGTAACATTAAGGATTTACATTTGTATAGATCTATAAACTCAACAAGGCTCCCATGGTGTGGTACTTCATACACTTTGGTGGTAAGCCCCAGCTGCCTTGGGGTAAACTGCAAGAAATGTGGCTGCCAATCTGCACCACTGGCCCCTATAACCACCACCAATAACTTCTTTGCACATCACAATCATACATACAGGAGAGGCTCAAGGACTTACTGTCAATCACACACTCACATTCTTGCCCGAGGATACAATGACAGCATGCTCTTGGATCGAACCACAGACCTTCAGGTTGGTGGTAAACTTTGCAACCGATGTGCCACATGGAGACTTTATTGAGACCAAGACCCAACAGTAGTTCTTAGTGTTCATGACATGATGCTTTAGTGCTGTGAACATAGACTCTATATATAAATGGACATAGCTAACCTGCTAGCTGCCGCATTCCAAATAGGAGGTGAGCAGGGGCGCGCTTCCGGCATCGACTCTGGCTCCAATTCACTTTGTATTGAAAAACTGTCGCCTTTCTGTTCGTAACTATTACTGTCAGGCTCGTCATTTTGGTCTTAAAATCCTCTATTAATCCGTGCTACGTGATCCAGGTGTTTTTATTTGACTATTTTGTCCATGAATCAGGATATGAACATTAATAACAGACAAATTAGCGTTAGCAACAGGTTTGATTGACAGCGTTGCTAAGCGCCCGCCCCCTGCAAAACCAACGGTGCGGGCAGGAAGGGACGTTACCTTCAACAGCCTCGCTCCAGATTGGCGCCTTGGTTGCTATGATACGGAATTCCAAATATGGAACTCCGCTATGGGTGACGTCACACTCCTTTAGTCCACTTCTTTATACAGTCTATGGCCGTGAAAGATTTAAAAAACACTAAAAGGGTTGGAGGTAATGGGCTAGTGCAGACCTTGTCTGATTGTCAGTGATCTCACACAAAACAGGCCAAAGTTTAACAGCCATCCAATAAACAGACGGCATGTACAAGCCACTGTTACGACCCAGTATCACGGGGAGACTCTGGGAGGGCCATGGGGACCTATAACGTGTGCCATTAATGACCACTGCTGATGTTGCCACTTGACCTGGACATGCCTCGTAAAGTTAAAGAAAAAGACACACGAGAAGAGCCTTTTTAATCAAACACTCATCTTAGACATTTTACTGCCTTTCAAACGACACTATATTTTCAAAAATGACTTTAATTATTCCATACACTCAAGTCCTTCTGCCATGTACTTTTATCAATATTCAATGAATCCTCGTATTGGATTTGCAGAGAGAGCTTAACCTGCATATTTCATTATTTATTTAGTATTTACTCACCTTGGGTCCCTTGTGAGTAGCAGACTGTCAGTCAATCACAATCCATGAATTTTAGAAACTGGTAATCATCAGACCGAATTTGAATTCAGTGACATTTGGTAAAAAAGAATCAATACAATGGGATAAATCAAATGTAATGTAATTTTGGCTTTCCATTTGTAAATCAACTGTAAACTTGAAAACTGTAAACTTGGAACATTGTGTGAGGCTATTTCCCAGTTTTCAGTCACGGGTAACTTTCTCAGCCTCATAATCCACACTTGGGCCTGTGCCAAACACGTCCCCTACATACACCCCCTGCGTCACACCAGCTGAGTAAAAACAACAAAAACAACGCAACCTATCCTCCGTCGTCTACCCCCATTCCCCCTCACCCCCTGCTCTAGGTCATGTGACTTCCTTCCTGTTGTTTTGACCCCGGGGTTGCTTCGCCTCAGGGTCAATGTATCAGCCCCTGCTTATTACCCACCGCCCAAAAACATCTCATTCTGTCGCGCACACAAACAAGAGGAAGAGAAAGAGGGGGCCCCTATTTGAATCTGATTGAACTTTGGAGTAACTCAATGACCAGGGTTTGCCATGCTCCGGATTTGACCTTTCAGTCTGCGTACGGTGGAGGGAGACCATATACCAGGGGAGGGGGAGGTGTATGGCATGTTGTTATGGCTTGACTCAATAAAGAACACTTTGTTTTGGGCCCATACTGTGACCACTGACTGGAGACTTTACTACTAACATGGTTTCGTAAGAGGTGACCCTTAGTCTAGACAAGAGCATCAGCGAAGATAACCTACATATCTGCAGAGGTGGGACCGTGGTACAAGTTTGTGGTCGACAACGCAGTAAAAAGTATTACTATCATACGGGCGATACACAGTTGATACAGTGTTTGTCCACTGATCCGAAGGTTAGCGGTTAAAATCACGCTCTCGACATAAACATCATTGGTTGAGCACTCAGATCCACTGGCCTACATGTTGGCGGTGCGATTCCAGCTCCCATAGATGAACGCCGTAGTTGGGCAAGACACTTAATCCATGTCGCCCCTAGTGTCTGCGTACACTGGTGTATGAATGTATGTGTGAATGTGTGGTTCCTTGGTGTAAAGCGCTTTGAGTGGCTTGAAGGTGGAAAAACGCTATATAAAAATGCGACCATTTACCATTTACAATTAGTACTACCACAATTGCTGTCACTACTCCTACTACAGCCCACTATAATGGAACTATACCACTACTAATTTTCAGGATCTATAGCAGAACTAATATAAGACCACAGTGTAACTTTAAATTAAATAGCGTACTCTTTTTGCGATGAAAATGACTCACTGTTGTTTTTATTATTATTGTGGTACTGAGTAAAAAGCCTTTTCCTTAGTATCAAAATCAAGTTTGAAATTTGTACATAATGCAAATTTATAACCGCAAACGAACTATTTTTAAATCATTTATTCAGTATCTAGCTCACAACTGCATATCTGTGCTTTCTCTTACTGGTAATTAGGTCAGAAGGTCATCCGCCTCCTGTGCGCTCCTTGCATAACCCCGTTTGGCTGAATAATCTTCCCTTATTTTTTATCAAATTTTCCCAGCGCCAGTGCCCCTATCTCCACCATTCACCATTTGCTTTCCTGATTCGGAGTCATCGGAGGGCGCGCGGAGGATACAGTGCGTCACCATGGTTACCAATAAGTCTGTGTATTGTCTCTGTAACGTTGGAAAACACATGACTACAAACTGAAGCACTCCAATTGGTTTATTGCGCCTTTGAGTGCGCATGGAGTGAATTCTTTGGCAGAACAGAACATATATTTGTGTTGACTCTTGGAAATGTTATATTGAGCCCGGGTTTAGCTGTAAATTATGAGTGGTAATAAAAGCATACTTCAACTTATCGGCAGAAACTTTCCAGAGAACTTGTATATTTGCTTCAAGGGAGGAACACTGTGTCTTTCTTGCATATGTATGTGTGTGTGTGGTAGTGTTTGCGTAAGTGTAGTGAAGTAAAAAAAGTGGTGCTCCCTGTGCTTCTTTGTCTGCACGGGGGGAACACGGGCTGCTCGCTGGTCCATATTAAGCCCACCTTTCAGCTGCGTAACATTGTGTTCCTGACACAGAGAACGATGAGCCCCGCTGGCTAAGTGGCAAACAACTCCGAGTGATTCTCAAGACCTCTTTCCAACTGGAGCAAGGTGACCTGAAGTGCCATGTCAGTCACTTTAGCAGTCTGCACACTCCAGCTTTGTACTGCACAGCTTATATTAAAGAGGTTGATATGGTTTAAGTAAGACGATAATTACTGATGTATAAGAGTACAGACTCATTTCATGTTTTCACCTGTTCATGGGTGGGATACGTCAAGATACAGTCCTCAAAGTAGCGTCAGATGCAGGAAAATGGAGGCTAACAACTGAAGCAAGACTGACAAGGGGCTAACTGCGAGAGAAAAGTGGTTCAAGGGAATAGTGATGCAAGCGATGTGGGAAGTGAAGCCTGAGGTGCAGTTCAATCCAAAAAAGTCAGAATGCACAAGAGTCAAAAGCACTTTGGCAGTAGGGTTGAGAATCTCGGGGTGCCTCACGATTATGCAACACACGAGACATGACACTGATTATATCAATGTGACATTGCAAATATCCTATAATAAATCACAATTTTCAACCAAACAAATGCATTTTGTCCTCAGTTTTACTTGAACTGCAGCCTCTTTTCTCATACTGTAGCTTTACTGTTGCTCTGTAATGCACTGTGGGCTGGATATTCTAAGTGTTCTGGTGACCCAAGCATTACAAGGTCTACTGTCAAATTACCTAACCTTAGAAACAACAGTGAGGTCTTTATGTACTGAGACAGAATAGACCCTGACTCATGTCTCAAACTGAAGTACACACATAGATGGATGGTTTTTATAATACAGTAGTGCATTTGTAAATAAACGGTAACGGTACATTTGAGCGGTTTTCTACTTTTGAACATCAAGGAACTGTAAAAACTGTAAACCCAACAGACACCGCAGCAAGCAGGATGAGATGCCTTGCCCAAAGACACAGACGCAGTGTGCTGAGGTCAGGAGGAAATCTAACCATTAACCTTTCAGTTAGAAGGCAAACCGTTTCCGCTGTCTTAAGAGAAAAGGGAAACATTTTGAACAAACCATTTTCAAATCCAGGCCAGTACTCGCCCACTTTAAATACAAAATTGCACAGTTCCATTTACGAGGTAGACACTGGGGTATCGGGGGTATCAGGGGTACACTCAGGAAGACGGGATCAAATCTGTGCTCAAAAATATCCAATGGTATTTTGATTACATTATCTACAAAGTTGCCTGAACGTCTGGCCCGAGAAAACCCACCAACACAGAATCTAATTGAAGCTGTGTAAACATGTCAGCTGAATGTGAGACTTAACAGGGAATTAATTGCCCCCTTCCAAGCAATTGAATTCATGGCAAATTACTGAGGCTGCAGATATTAATTCTGAAATGGACCTATGCAGTTATTTGTTTTGTTTGTTTATGTTTGTATTGTACTGTTTATGAAAAAGAGAGTCAGGTACTCGCCTGTGTAAATAAAGATGAATAAAAAAATGAAATGAAATGAGTTAAACATGTTTCATATGAACCGAAAGCACTAATCTGAATCCAAGCTGCTGTCATTGTGTACAGGCCACTATACGATATTCCAAATAGCATTTTTTATTTAAACCTTATGTCTGTCTGCGTATTGTATTCCACGTGAGACTTACTGTATACTAACGCCAGGATCAACACGCCGATCTATAGGATCACATGAGAGGAAATAGGAGCAGGGATGGCTCTTAAACAGCTCTTAAGTGCCCAAACCAGTGTATTATTAATGCTATATGCACAATAACACATAGTTTAAGTTTCCCAGAAAACCAGCACGTGAAAATACTCTTTATGCAAATACTGAGTTAATAGTAGTAAAGTGGTGGGTGACGTGCTGACATGTACAGTATGCTGTGTACATATGGAATGTGCTAAAGGCTTTCAACAAATGATATATTTACATTTTCCCACAGGTTCTGGTAGCTCCCTGTAATAACATGCCTCACCCTGTGTCTTACACTGTGTGTTTTGTGACTATGTACCTCTCAAGGCTTCGTATGTGTTGTAGTGTTATGGATTAACACAGGGGTGTCCAAACTATGGCCCTGGGGCCAAATGCGGCCCTCAGACCATTTTTTATTGGCCCTCAGGCCTCCTGCTGACCCGGCCCAATTGATCATAAGGAGTACTTTTTACAGCAAATGAAACTATTTCTACCACTATAACCTCAAACATCACATTGCATTGTGATACAGACCTAAAATGAATGTGTTTCATGCACTGATCACCGGTCTGTGGCCCTCTGCTTCGAATATGTTTTGAAATGTGGCCCTCGATGAAAAAAGTTTGGGTACCTCTGGATTAACATATGTGTAATTGGTCTATGAAGGCTACTGTCTAAAAGGATATCTTTAGGATTGGACTATAAGATTGAGATTAGAAATTCTCATGGCTTACTACTGTACATTAAGCAAGGCACCCTTCTTATTATATATACATTTTTTCTATAATTGAAAACACTTATGTCACCCTATTTTCTGGTCTATGTTATAATGTTGTTTCCTCAACAAAAACATACCTGGAGTTGTGTTTTGTTTCATTCACAACAAAACACAACTCCAGCTCATGTTTAACAGACAAACCCTGCACATTTAGGTGGAGTTCTTCTCTTAAACAGAAAACACTCTGTTCCACATTGTGATGTCATGTGGTAATAAAGGAAGTGCTCCACTGTGTTTTTAAACTCCATACATCTTCACTAGAATCATTTGGATAATTTCAGGCCTGGAACTGCCAATCTTTACTGAACTAAAGGTAAAAGGTAACTATTAACTTGAAAACTACCGCTTCATGACATCACAAGGTGGAACAGAGCACTTTGAGCTTTGGAGATGTAGACAGACTAATAATAAAGGGTTACTTTAACACGTGTGAATGTAACAAAACGCAATTCAGGGTATGTTTTTGATGAGGCTTAAAGCTCACAAAAGTCCATTTAGTGTAATATGGAACCTTTAACAGTGTCACTATTCAAAAGTAATAGGCTGATAATAGAAAACATTATGAAGAACTGTCATTTTTAGAATCTTGACTCTCTTCTCAGCCCATTCCCATGATTCAATTCAATTCAATTCAAGTTTATTTATATAGCACATTGATTGAAAATGTACTGTGTAGCCTACCATCACAGAGCGGTCTATGTAAGCAGTCTGCATGATAATGTGTCATACAGAGCGTGCTAATTCAAAGGTAAATTAGGGTGGACTTGACTGGAGCACCCTTTATTGGTCTCCTGTAAAGAGGACCCAGCCATTTAAATTAAATTACTTATTCCTCTTTAGCAGCACAATTAAGTAAGTTAATTAGTTGCGTAATGGCCGCCTGGATAGTTAACCAAAGCGTGATTAAAAAGTGTTATAGCATGAAGTGTGGTCGAATGTGATTTAGCTTTGAGGAGGGGGGGGGGGATGACACAGAAGGATCTCTCAGTCTGATGTGTTTGGGGGTTTTCCGGTCTGTGGACTAGTGGTCTGGGGTTGATCATCAATTATAGAGCTGACAGAGGTAGAGACTAATATGAAAAAAAACACAAGGCTCCTGGGAGACTTACTTGACATTTTACATTTTTACAGAGCTATGTGTTTATTTTTATTTATTTACCAACAAAAGTCTGATTTGTGGATTGCACCATCGATCCCAGCGCACCTCCATGGGGCTGATCGTTATTTATGAATAAAAAGTGTGAGGTATTTGCTACAATAGCGGGTTCATAAAGCTATGTAGCCATATGTTTGCTCTTGGGAGTGGTCGGCGATGTTAATGTAAACATGACATACAGGAGGAGGTCCTCGGAGAGCGGCCCAAGGGGGAACGCAGCATTGCAGTACAACAGTTATGCCGCATAGACGGGCCCGCGGTTGCCTTGGAAACCATACAGAGGTTATTGACATAATTTCAGAGATTTCAGAAATGCTTTGTATCACTGTATGTATTACTCCAGTGTGGTCCACATGAGCAGAAATGAAAACCCTGTGATAGTAAATATGTACAGTATATGTGCAGGACGACATGACTGATTTTTAACTGACAGTTCTTAATTCACCTATTTCATGTCCCGATGCGGCCATCCTCTGAGGTGTTTGTAGTCAAACACAGACACCTCCATCTCATTACTATGTCCCTTGAGCCTTTACCTCGCACACATACGCACGCACACACACACACACACACGCACACACACACATTTGTACATGTCCTGAGTCTGGAGCACCAGTCTGGCTCCTCCGCCTGACCTCGTCATAAGGATCCTGTTAATTGCTCTGTTAATTATACTCATCATCACACAGCCTCCTGACAGCTGATCTGCTGACTAAAAAGGATGGATGCTACCAGAAATGCTAGCAAATGGTATTTAAACTGTATAATGGGGAGCTGTGGTTATGACTCTGCTGTCTTTGATTTATCACTTTGTTTTTCATCTGGTAAAGACCAGAAGGATGGTATAGCAGTGGCTCATCAGCATAACCAGAAAGTTCACTGGGTCATGAAATTCATATGCTGGCAATTATTTCCAGATAAACATGTGCCTGAATGTGCATACATCTGCCCTGTTAGCATGAATCTACTAGTCATGCAGATACAGAAGTGAAATGGCTTGCTTATAATGTAATTTTACACAATATTAGGACATAATGTTTATTTCATTGTCAAGTTTAAATTATAATTAACAATGGGTATAAAATATGTCATCAAAAGTGTTATCTTTTATGTTTTGAAATATAATGCCTTCACTGAATAAACACAATCATATATAATTGCTACTACACTCTGCAAACTACTTGATAGTTTGAATCAGTAACTTCCTCTTTTGGTTGTTGAGGTGTGCTGGCGTTTAAGGTGAAGGCTGCTCTCCTGTGATGGATGTGTCTGGACACACAGACTTCAAAGTCGTTAATTGAAAATTGAGACAGGATAGAGATGATGATATTGATTTCCATGCACTCTATGAGCGCTATATGGCAGCCGGGGCTACCTTGAGGACAGGGTGAAGAGGTGAGTAGGGAACAACAGCAGGTCAAAGCAGGACAGAGGAAGTGTGTGGGGGAGGGGTGGTCCCGGGGAGGAGATAAGGTTAGGGTAGGCTGCTAAGTGGGGTCTGCAGATGAACATTACACTGCCTTAAATGATGTTGGTACAAGCATATGTTGGGAGCGTAACCCCGGACCATAAACCCATGAAGGTTTACAGCCCGTGGAGCAGCTCCAGCCTCTGCCTCTTCTCTCCAACATCGATCAGAGCGGGGCAGCCCGGCCCCCAGGCTGTTTGTAAGTCAACACAAACCCACAAACCTTCAAACGGGCGTCCGGCAATCAATAGAGGTGAAAATCGTGTTTACTCCTGTTTTCCATGGCATTTGAAATGGTCTCGATGGAAGCCCCTGAACAGTCCTGGTCCACTGCCGGCCTCTCCTTTGTCTTGTGGAGCACCTACAGAAAGACAAACATGACTGTATATCAAACTGTCTCCAGTGGGAGGTTCATGTTTGTTGACCAATACAAGGCAGTTTAATCAATACTGAAGCTTTCTTTTCTGGCCTCACGCCACCCACCCCCAAACCCCCAAAACACCTGGCAGCACAGCCTTTGGTTCAAGGCAAAAAAAACCCAAAACTAAACTAAAACTAAAATATATATTACTAAGTTTACTTTAGTTTTCAATTAACCAACAAACCAACATTGTTATGATGTCTTCAAATAAAACACTATATTGTGCATAGAATAGATCTCATTCTGACGTGGAACGATGAAGTCAAGGTTTGTCTAAATCATTAAAGGAACAAAGTTAAACTCAGATGTGCCAAGGCCTGCTCCGGTGTGTTCCTTATATGGTTATGTTCTACTTAGCAACGGTTGCTAAGCAGTTATGAGGCAGGGGGAGGGAGTTGGTACATCTCTGTGCACTAAACCAAAAGGCTATAATCTTAACGTAAAACTTTACTACAACAAACCAGCAGAAGGTATTCAAAGTGTTGTAGGCGTAGCATTATTGAAGAATCAATAAAGTAGAGTAATAGCAGGTAACAGACGTAGGCAGAAGAACAGGGAAGTGTGGCAAAGGTGAGCAGCAGGGCCCTAAATGGAGCCGGGAATGGAGGCCTTAGTGTGATTCAGAGCTTATTGGTATAGCATCAGGGGGCAGTTAGGTTCAAATTACCTCTTGGCCATTTACCCCCTCTTTCTGTGTAATGGTGGACCTTTCAACCCAAAATAAATAACCACACGGCCAGCTGCCACGGCCGCCATGTTGAGTTACAGCACGCCTCTTTAACAGTGAGGCTGAGGTTTAGATTCATGAGCACAGCTGGGCTACATATTCCTCACATTAAGACTAAACACTGTATTTGGTGAAACTAACAATGTGTATGAGTGAGTACTGTGGTTTATTATTTATTATTTACAGTTTCCTCCAACGTTTTTTTTGTTTTTTTTTACATCAGGGGTGTAGCACGTAAAATGGGTACCCACCCTGTCCAACACCCCTAGTTCATATTTTCATTAGCCTTGACCTTTATTTTAACATCATATATGTCTTTGCTTATGGGACATCGAGTAAATCTAGTGAAATCATCTGCACATTCAAATTCAGGCAGAATGCAGTGTAACTCCATTCTGTGTTGAGTGGGGCTGAAGTAAAGATCTCTCCCTCCTCTCCTGATGCAGGCTGTGACCTGGGGCAGTGTGAATCAGCAGCCCTGTTCACAGTGGCACATAAACTTCAAACACCTCCTGCTCTAAAGGCTGTGAGTGAACAGTGCCATGAGCAAACATTAATATGACACATTAATGAGGACACATTCAGCTCAGTTATTGGAGCTGACAAAACTCATACTTGTCTCCACATGTTGATTAACACCTGAATCATCAAAACACATCAGGTACATTTGTGCATATTTCACACCTTTATGGAGAATTAGTTGCGTATTGTTTTTTTTTTTATGCTTCAGCTCTCAACAAGAAGTCAGTTACTTAACATCTCATGAGTAGAAAGTAAAAACACATGACGCCTCTATGAGACTGGCATTCACACAGTTGTGCTTTATTGCTGTACAGGTACAGTACTTAAAACAGTGGGAAACATTATCATTATGAAAGATCTTTTCCGTTCCATATTATATATGCACGTAGTCGATATGTAAAAAAAAAAAAGAGAGAATAAAATAAAAACTCTGAAAGGCAGTGAAGTACCCATATTGTGGTACTAACAACAGACAATCACACTTACTGTTTTGTATAGATTCCTGACAAATAATTGGTAAAAAGACGGCCACCAGTCGGTGCTGGGCGTGTGTTGGGCGTGTGTGGTGGACAGGAGGTGAGTGGCATTTAGAAATGAGCTGTGACACACTGGGCTGAAAATACAGTATATTATGTAGCTTGGCATGCCTTTGTTTAAGCTTCTAAACTTATTCTTGTGAATACAGCTTACAGTGGAAAGGATTCTGAACAATAAAATGTCAAACATAAGGCCTGAAGTACTTGAGCTACATCCCCATTACGTAAGATAATGAATTAATATCTATTAAAATACAACACAAAGGCTTCATTTCTTGCTTAAAAATAGAACTGCATACATATCCCTAACTTTGATCACATTAAGCAGTCCTGTACACATTTTTTCAGTATCGTATGATTTTCAGTGCAAGGCATTGCATACATTCACCTAATCCGTCCAAAATAATGCTCTGTTTCCATTGCGTGTGAATGCCAGTGGTCTCACTGCTGTTCAGGACATTTTGTGCATCTTCACGCACCAACAACAACTTGAGATCGATCTCTGATGGCACTGCTAATTTGTAAGACTGAATCAATCAGACACATTGTGGGTGATCAGTGGGAATGAGAAATCAATCGCAGCTATCGATACTTTGTGGCTCTAACAATTCTGATCCAATCTCCAATGATCAAACAGTTTGTCCAGACACACCCGGCCCGTTACAGACACAATAATACAAAACAGTGTGCAATAGAACATCCATATACAATGAACTTGTCTGCTGTGCACCATAGCAGCAAAACATCAGGAAAAATAACATAATATTAAATAGTATATAAACAATTTCATAGCCTTAGACAATCATTCAGAAAAAAGATATTCACATTTTAAAATAAACCTCTTCTTTAACCACAGCCATTGCATCGAACCCAAGACATTCTTAAATCTGACAATCCTCCCACTCCTCTGCATCCGCCCAAACCCTGTGCTTGTCCTTACAGTAAAGGTACAACTCATCACATCACTATTTACAGAGCCGTCACCATAGAAACCCCCGTGACCCACAGAAGGGGGAGGAAGGGCTGGGACCACATGGGTCTGTTTGTTGAGGTTACTTTGGGTAAAGATGAAGGGACAGGAGGAGAGACAGAGGACATAGAGGGGGACACACCCACTGTGGTGGACAGCTGTACAATAATTGAGTTCATCTGGGCTCAAGACCAGACTGTGTATCTTCCTTTCAACATATTTACATAGACAACTGAGCCAATAGTAAACAGCACTATAAGCTCAGATTTGGTCATTTATACAGTATGTAAACATACTGTCTGAGAATATTACAGCTGCTCTGGCCACTGGACTATTGTATTTTCCTTGTATGTGACTGAAAATTGTACTTTCAGACACATCTTTACCTTTGGCACAAAGTGCATTCTTTGTAACATAAACAAGTCATTTGTTGGATGAGCAGTTTCCATTTTCACTTTGTTTTGTTCTGCAATGCACAATAAGATAATACAGAATATAGGCTACTTACACCACATATTCACAATCAGACTTCTGGTTTCACCCCTCAGTTACAAATCCCCCTCTTCCTGATGGCACATGCACCATTTTGCATGATTGAGCACAAAACATTAAAAAGGTCAAATAGCATCTTCATCTTAGTCTGTCTTTCAAGTGTGTTTAAAGTACAGTATACAGCACAAAGTGACTGCAGTACCTCCACTGAACCAAAGTCCTTTTCATAGTAAAGGTAAGTGCAGGTGTTGGCCACAGGTTTTTGTTTGTTCCTCAAAGGCTGGTGGTGACAATGGGAGCAGAAGTGCACCGTCGGATTCTACTGAGGTTAGCCTGACCCTGGGTGCATGTTGTCGGGGCAGCAGTAGCACTTAGAGAGCCCAAAGTTGAAAGAGTAGTGTCCCTGAACAGGTGAGAGGGTCCCATGTCTAAGTCGAGATTTCAAAGGCGATGGTTCACTTGTAAACTTGAGAATGATCCGAGCCTCGACAGGTGCACAGAGACACATCACGGGACAGCACGTCAAGTATTATCAGCAGCACCATGTTTTGAGTGGACTTCCACGGTGAGAAGCAGGTAGAACATGACAGCTACCAGAAGGGGGTCTAAATATTTTACTTTTACAACCCTTGAACTCCAAAGAAAACTACCAAAACATCCAAACAACCTAGAGCGCCCGAAGGCAAGAAGATGACCCCTGTTTTTCCTGACCCCTTGTAAAGTATGTATTATGTAAATGCATGTTACACATTTATTTTGCAAAGACTATACTGTATGTGCACAAGTTTGATCGGGGACTGGGGGCTGACATCAGAGTTACTTGGTCCATTGGTCCAACATTATTGTTCTACCAGGAACCTCAGTCATGAAGAGGCCTTCCTGTTGGTCCAAAGCAGAGTGGGGGGCAGGGGAGGGGACTGAGGTGGACGTGGCTTCCAGTGTCCCCGCCCCTCACACTGCATTCGCCGTAGCCGCAGGAGCTCACCGAGGGCAGCGCACTCGTTGCCGCCAGTCAAATGGAGCCGCTGGAACATCTGAAATGAAAGAAGTTTGTTAGAAAAAAAAAAACAAAGAAAGAACAAAAAGAAACATTTAAAATTAGGGGTGGGTGATATGCCAATTTTATATAATGATTTTCATGGAGCCAGATCTCAGTTTCATCCTGATTCATGTATCTTTGCCTTTAAGAGGTAACTGATGTCATCTGCTTCCTCTGAAAGTTCACATTTTATTGTAACTGGTTAAACCCACCAATGACCCGTAGAATCTGTGGGTGGGAAAAAGTGATCTTTGTTTGAGCATAGAGCTGCCTTCTACAGAAATTTAGTGAATCACAATATGGCGATTTACCAAAATTACCTATTGTAGCAAGAATGTGATCACAATTTGATTTCAAATACAGATGAAATAGAAAAAATGTACATGGAGATAACATTAAAAGGATTTCAGTCAAATTCCCCAGTCTTTAAGTGGTCAGTATCTTTTCGAAATCGGTCCAAGGAAGTAACAGTATTATCATTTGAGAAACCTATTAGGCAGAGGGTCATAATGTAATGCCAGTATATCTAACCTTGAGTGAAAAAATACATGTCTAATAATCAACTTTACATTGAGACTAATGATTATTCAAGAGAGGTGAGATCGTTATGGGATCAATATGTGTTTGAGGTAAACAAGAAGCACACCATACATTACACACAGACATACACGTAGACATTGATTTGGACAGTAACTTAATTTATACAAACATATTGGCAGTTAATATGCAAATAATCATGGGTGAATGAACTAAAAAAAAAAACACAAAACAAAAAAAAAAACTGTTCATAACAGCAGGGGGATTCCCAACTTTGACTGACGTCTCTGGCAGTTCCCTCACATTTCCATATGCTGTCTATGGATCTTCAATACATCACTGTAGAGAAGATCATGTGAATTACAGATCTCCCAAAACCCTCCTCTCTCACACACACACACACACACACACGTCAGTGCACTAGATAGGGTCATCAGTCAACTGCCAGTCAATACGCTGGCAAATCAATCAGACAGGAACTCCAATCTCCTGCAGTCAGAAATACGCTACAGGACCAGCCCTTATGATCCATACCAGAGCAGGAACGGCAGCTTAAAGACTATTTATAGGCTTTTAAATGGCAAAGTAGTAATTCATTTGACCTAACAAAAAGATATGTAGTTGCCCAGAACCATTTCTGCACCTGAATTTGCATCATTTTAGAAGTATTTGCAATATTCTTGATTTAATTTAGCACACAGTGACTTTTTCATCAATGGATTGTATTATCAGTCTGCTATAAAAAGATCCTGAGAGAAAGTTCAGTGTCACATATTTTTAGTTTTCCAAAGAATCATCCGTAGCTATAGCAATAGAGGCTTATCATTTGCACTGCAGTAGCAACAACTGTGGTAGTACGTAGCCAACTTTTTTGTGCTTGTGTAATCATGTTTGAGGTCACAGTACTTTTCATTGAGCAGAGATTTTAAGTACTTCAGTGAACATGCATATAGAATATATAGAAGCTCTTACGAGCAACTATATCCTGACCACTTCCTGTTATGCTTCGACTTAAACCATAGGGGTATATCGCACACAAACATATATGTATGGTCAAGCGCCTGCCCCAAACTCAATGACCTAATCCATAATTTACACCTTGCTGCCAGGCTGCTCTCTGCACTGGCGCCACGAGGAACCAGCTCCGGGAACGGCATACGCAAAGGGAACAGCATGTCCTCCGCGCAATCATCGACTTCCAATTATGAAAATAAAATATTCCCTTTTAATCAAACAGGCCCAGTGCCCCAATAGAACAAAGTGTTGCCATCATCACTGTTAAATTGAAAACTGGGCTTTAATAGAAAAATAAATCTAAGATGCTGAAAAGAAGCAAATGAATAAAACAACAATTTAGCCTTTGAACAATCATTTGTGTTTAGAGCTTTTGTTTTACATGACGAAATGATGTAGAAATCAATAACTATTTAAGGCCTATTTGAGACTGGTGTCCTATATAATGGTCTAATGATTTTGGTGTAGCGGCTATGTTTCACCATCAGCTGAATAGATAATCTGTAACGAGTTGGGTCTCAAAAAGTGGACTAGGGAGATGTTTTCATGTCTGTTGCTATGTATTGATGTATTGATGATTCCAGACTTTTTCAAACTACAGAAAAAGCAAAAACAAGCCAAGCCATTGATAACCAACATTCTCCTCCCTGTATTTCTAGGCTGCATCCTTTGGTTTTCATTTATCCAATTAGATCAGCTAAATACACACACAGGGAGGAATGCGGCTAATTGAGGGACATTCTGGGTCATGGAGCTGTTCCCATCTCCTAAACGACAACAGGGAAATCTAACACAGAACACAAAATTAACACAAGAAAAGGATTTATTTTACAAAATCCCCTCCAGAAGATGAAAGAAAGATGATCACTGAGCCACGTAGACATAAATAAAACACAACTTATACATGTAAAACAGAAGCTGGCGTTCACAGACAAAATGTGGTATTACTGTAGCAAAAACAACATAGGCAAATTTAAGAGCTGTAAATTCAAAAATGTGGTCAACAAACGGGGAATTTCCAGATGATCCATGAATAAACACACAGACAAGGAAGCAGGGATAGCAGTGGTTTTCAGTTTTTAAATTAGGGGAAAGAAATGTTCCACATATGGTAAAAAAATAACATAGTACAGTTGATAGTATGATTTCATATTTTTGTTATTGCTTTGTCCAAGAAAATCACTGCTGTTTTGGATGGAGAGGCGTGACATACACTCACCAATCCCTATAGTGGACAGAACTGGAGATAGCCCCCTGTCCGCCCCTTTGCTGGGTTACAGGGCAGCCCCCGCCCCGAACGGAGAGAAGTTGAGATGACCTCGCTGTAAGATAAAGCATTGTGTGAGCGTGATGGACGAGCTCATATCAGATAAGAGGCTCTCATTTTTATGTTGGGCTTTTAAGTCACCGACCATATTATTAACATACATGAATGAACTGACAGAAGGGGCCTCTCACCTCTGGAATATAGTCACTCAAAACAATAAAATGGTGACCCCCAGAGCTAACCACACCGTTTCCTGGTTGCTCCATTAAGTGCATTAAGTAGCATTTTAAACAGTGCGACGTTATTGACACCGGAGGAAGGAATGAGTCCTACGGCGTCACTTAGAAATGATGGGAAATTAGAGGTGCAACACGGGATCAATACATGGATTGGTTAGTTAGGTCCCGGTCATCATTTAACATATTTACAGGGAAAAAAAACAAAACAAAACAAAAAAAAACATTAGCTTTTTTTATCTATTTGTTTATTTCATAGGGACAGAAACAAACATATATTAAAATGTCGTAAATGGATTTAGATTTCACAGTGTAGTAGTAGTAACAACTCTATTTAAAGGGCCCTTATTATGCTATTTTTAAGATCGAGTTGTGTTTTGTTTCATTCACACATGTTTAACACACAAACCGTGCGTAATTAGGCAGTGTTCTCTAAACAGAAAACACTCTGTTACACCTTGCGATGTCATGCGATAATACAGGAAGTGCTACACTGTGTTTTTAAACTCCATACACCTTCACTAGATTCATTTGAATGATTTCAGCTCTGGAATTTCCGATCTCTACTAAACTAAAGGTAAAAGCAGCTGTTAAATTTCAGCTCTGGAATTTCCGATCTCTACTAAACTAAAGGTAAAAGGCAGCTGTTAACTTCTAAACTACAGCTTCATGACATCACAAGGTGGAATGGAGCATTTTGAACGTTGGAGATGTAAACAGACCTATAATAAAGCATTACTCAAATATGTGTGAATGGAACAAAACACAACTCCAGGTACGTTTTTGAGGAGGCAACAACATTATAACATGGCTTAAAGCTCACAAGAGCCAATTTTGCGTAATATAGAACCTTTAAGTAATAGTAGTAATTAGAACAGTATATACTTGTCGTACATAAGATATAGCTGCTGGAGATTTATTTGTTGTATAATTAGTGACACTACTGTAATAAAAGTAAATGTAAGTACTGGTGGAAGTTGTTTTGGTGGAAGTTGTACTACCGGCAGCAGTAGGTGAAGCAGACAGTAGTAGTATCAAAACGACTCTCGAATTTACAATTTTACTTCAACCCAGGAGCTAATGTTGTTGGGTTTTTGCACTTGACTAATATTGATTTGAAGAAGTTTATTTTTGTTCCTAATTAGCATCTAATTATCTTTTTTCCCAGACTGTTGTGAATGCAGCTCTTGTTTTTTTGCCCTGTGATGACTAGGGGCACGTCCCGGGGTTAGTCATTAGCAGCCCAACATAATGCGGCCTATTTGTGTGCCTGGATGTTTGGTTTGACAGTATTCATGTGACTGTGTGCAAGTTAAATTCAATCCAGTAACTGTACACCTGTCTTTGAAGCTGGAGAAAGCTCACGTGTCAGGAGCGCTACAAAAGGGGCCACTTTCGGCTCGGGCTCTAAATGTCAACAAGTCCAAGTTTGCTATATTTGTTAATGGA
Organism: Periophthalmodon schlosseri; assembly: GCA_000787095.1. NCBI lineage: Eukaryota > Metazoa > Chordata > Actinopteri > Gobiiformes > Gobiidae > Periophthalmodon > Periophthalmodon schlosseri. Next base: position 165,218 of record KN474005.1, on the reverse strand, counting down.
GAAATGTGATAACTGCCAATTAACAAGTGCTTTAAGAGACATGTAGTTGTACCATAAAGTTGTACCGATAAACAGGATATGGCCTGGGTACAGACAGAAAAATAAATACATGTTTACATTTTAATACAAGCAAGGTAAGGTTTTCTGGAAGAGGAACTGTTCAAAGCTTAATCGCAAGCAACCAAAAGGTAAAAGTACCTTTTGGTAAAAGTACCTTTTGGTTTTGTAATATTCTATTAATAGTTTGGAGGTGTAGTAATAACAGTAATATGAACTTGAAGTATTTCTCAGCCATCAGTAGGCCTGTCATGATAATTACTAGTTCATAATTTTACTTCCTGGTTGGACATGAGCAGCAGATTATTCCATAACTGTTACTTAACAACCATACTGTAAACAAGGGCAAAAGCCTATCTCATTTAATATGTTATCAGTTATGATTTGTCAAATAAACTTTTTTTTTTCCTCTTGGCTAAGTGAATGTTTAAACTGTGGGAAAACCTTTCATGTAACTGGTGCCTGGATTTTTTATTACATTTTGCATGTGGATGTAATTTTTTACTTTATTTTATTAACTTTTCTTCACAAAATGACCCGATCATAAACTATGAAAGATATTTACCAAATGTATTATTCCACCCATTCAAGTAATGTAATAAAACCTGTCATATGCACTTTAAGAAATTTGGAGGATTAAAGCTACTCGCTGGCGTAATGTGCACGTATCCATCGGGAGTACCGACAACTTCATGGCTCTTTGTTGTTCCCATTGGAGACTGCAGTTTTCTAATGTGGAAGTCCCCGAACTTGTTTCTTTTATTTTCACTATTGTGATTTAAAATGTGCATATTATAACATAATGATCCATGGGTGTCATAGATTATAACTATAGAGCAGACACAAGCACAATACGTCTTCGGTGGCAATGTCATATATACAGTACAGAAAGAACTACCAGAAGACACAATAGCTAAACCTGGGCATGTGTGTTACCTGTGTATGGTGACTGTCCATGTGCCGATGCAGTGTGCTGGAGGAGTTGGATTTGCTGTGAGTCTCTTCCTCTAATGACCCTGAACACACAATGAGAGACGGAAGTTACAAAAGAGCTAGCGTGACTGTACATCCCACACTCAGAGAAAGACTCAAGGACGTGCTTCGAATTGCGTCAAACAGGACATAAAAAAACTTTCTAACACTAAGTCTCTGTTGATGTATTTCAGATCTGCGTCATTGTAAATAACTTTTTTTTTATTTTAGATTTTAGCTTTTTAGATGGTACCATTTGAGATCTGGTTGCCATTCTCCATTGGCGCAGGGGTGGTAGAATGGGGTGTGTGGTTGTTGGCGTTTTTGTCCTGCAGTTGAGGAGAAGGCGAGGTGGGGGCGGAGCCATATTCTTCTCGTCCTGGTAGATTGATGTTTGAGTTGAATCCTATTAGGAATAAACAAATTAATGATTATATGCAGTGTTAATCAATAAATGTCGCACACAAGACATTCAATACTTCAAATATACAGGAAAAGAATTGGTGTGGTGCTGATATAGAGGTGCAGTTTGAGGTTTCATGAAGTTCAAAGAGGCCCCAATGAGCAAATCTATTTTTTTGCATATTGACCACAGCCTAAATCCAGAGGTGATCGTGTTACGATACTAAATGATACTATGGTCATACACTAGTTCTGAAAAAGATCAACATTATTCTAAAACTATTCAGAAATGGTTTAAGTGTGTCCAATTATTGTGATTTTCACAGTATCAAGACCTGTTCTAGTTTACTATCAATTATTATCTGGGTATTGATTTCTTGACAGTTCTAACCACTGCATGTTAATTTTTGTTAGACCTTTAAACATAAAATATATCAAATATTTTTGGCGTGGTTCAAGTTCTTCAATCGCTTTGTCCAGGGCTGGATTCAAAAGACTTTGACACAGTTTTAGCCCAGCCAGGTCAGTTTTCTGTCATAGCTTATTCACACATACATAGTCAGCTGTTACATGAACACTGGTCGCCTCATGGGCCCAACAACCCAAATGTAAAATTAGCCACCACAACTGTAGTCTCCTGGGATGGCTCTGTGCGTTTGAAAACAGCTGGTAGATTGGGAAGTTCATGTAAGGCTTCTTATACTGAAAAGACCCCAGTAACAGCATCTGGAATAGTGCGTTTACATTTTTCCACCATTTGTGGAATTTTAGAAGTTACATTGATGATGAAAGTATCTTATGACATATGTTTATGCTTTTCAAAAGCCTGCCAAGACCACCTGCCTATCTCTTCCTGGCATTACGGTTTGTTTCATTCCCTAAGGATGAGGAGAGCAGAGAGGGGGGTAGCCGAATTCAGCTGCTCTTTACAGGGATGTCTGCGATAGCAACTGTAACCCCTGGTCCCTCCCATTGCATCAGGTATCACATAGGGCCATTTAACAGCTGAGGGGGGGCGGAAGTAGGCCATCCTGCTAAGCCCTCTGGCATCTTGCAGCTCTGTGATCTAAGAGTACCGCTTTACTTTGCCCACTCAGAATAACACTAAGGTTATGAACCCTAGTGCCAGCTTGCTGTTTCCATGACGCCAGGGCTTTTTCTTTCGCAGGTCCAAGTGCTGACGAAGAGTGAATCACAGGTCGTCACGTGAACATATTCGTCAGCATATGCACTTGTCTCATACCACTTCTTATAAGGACTTGAGTCTGGGGTGGTTTTGACCCTGTTACCTTCACCAGCTGTCTGGACAAAACTAGCATTTTTAGGATGTTTATGTAACAGCTAATATACTGTATGCTACTATGAAAGATTTATATGTCCAATATTGTACATCACTGGGGTGAGTGCACTTTCCATATTTTGTGGCAAACACTATGCACCAGATGCCATTCCTTCCACAACTTTGATTTCTCTGAGTAACGCAAGATTGCTCATGCTCAGACACAATACTAATGCATGTCATAAAAAAAAAAAAAAAAATCTTTTATAAAAACATAAGATCATTGGAACATTTATATTTATAGAAGCAGCTCAAAGTAATGTTTTTGTGGGTTCAAACCTCTGACCCTCCCAATACATTGACTGGTGTGTGACAAATACATTTGTCCCCCTTTTAGAAAGGTCAACCTTTACATCAGTGTCAAAATGTGTATGTGCATTGCATGTAGCGCATCCACCTCCAAACAACCTGGCCATAAAATGCTTGCGGTGTCATGTGAAGCTAAGTGGGCTACACCACCTACCTCATTAGCTAACATGGAGGAGGGCAGTAGCAGCATCCAAAGGGCATACTTCTGAAGAGGATAACAAATAGTCGGCCTCATGTGGGCCAAATATGATGACCTGCTGCATTACTTGAATTGATAACAGGATTTTACAAGAATAAATCCTGAATTAGTTTTAAACTATGACAGAAATGTTTTCTTAAATGTTTCTGGTCAAGCTGACATTTGCAGTACTCAGAAAGAGAACACGTGCAAAGCAGTACACTTACTGACACTCACTCAACACAGAATGTTGCAACCATAGACTGTAGTACCCTATAGCCCCACTCTGTTCTGCGAGGTAATCACAGACCAGCCAATAAATCATCTGCCACACTGCAGACTGAGAATCTGATCATCACTCATCACCAGGAAAATAACAAATAGCGGAAACATAATGAACTCCTGAGATGAAATGCAATTAAAACATATTATTTTCATTGTTCTTTGGCCCTGTAATGTTCTGTAGCTTATTATATTTGTGTGTGGTTTTCCGATTAAGTAACGGTGACAAACCTCCATCTCTCATCTTGCGGCCAGTAGCGGACTTCTTCAGCAGGCTGCGTCCAGAGCTGAACAGTGTATTGAGTTCATCTAGTGGGCTGGTGAGGGGTCTGCCATTGGCTGGGTTGAAGAGGAGGGGAGAGGAGGAGCAGGAGTGCGCCCTCCTAGGCTCCGGACGGGACACTTTGACAGGTGAATAGGGTGGCGGCTTCCCCTGGGGCTCCACACCTGTCCTTTGTGATACTGCACTTTTAGGAGAGTCTGAACTTAGAGACGAGGCTCGCGTTAAAGACAGAAAACTTGCATCAGGGGGAAAGGGGAAATGTGATGGTGGTGGTCTGTAAGGCGGAGGGGGTACGGCGGGGGGAGGAGGTGGAGGCGGTGGGGTGAGTGGAGGAGTGGGTTTCTTTTCTGACATCAGAACGGTGAGGCTCGGAGAGGAGTCGGCCCGCTGGCGTGAGTACTGAGGAGAAAGGGGGCTGTCTGGACCGGTGGCATAGTTTAAGTTAGTCTCAAAAACAGGAAGCTTCTTGACTTCAAGTGGGGTCAAAGGTGACTCATCAGAGGCTGGGGAGCACGTAACAGGAGAGGGTGGAAACACCAGGAGGGGAGGGCGGTGAGGGAGCAGGTTGGGGAAGGGTGCAGGGATGTCACAGCTGCCATCTTTGGCATGTTGTGCCATTGACAGTCCGTTGTTAGAAGCTGACTGAGGTGGAGCAGGTTCCATGGTGCTTAGTACTGCCCCAGTGCGCCTGCTTTCACCTGTTTGAGGAAGTGGCGTATTTAATCCCACAAGTCCCAAACTAAGGGCCTCAATTTTGGCAGCTTTTTTCACAACAGGGGCAGGTGGTCCACCATCATCAGGGAGAACATACTTCATCTCCTCATACACTGCCTCTGAGTCATTCAGATCAGGGCTGTCCGGGGGCTCCTGGAGACTCCTGGACCGAGGGTGGGACCCAAACATCTCTATGTACACGTCCTCTTCGTCCTTGCAGTGGAACAGGCTGAGAGAAACGCCCTGTGGAGTGTCTAAGGAGGTGGTTTTCTGCATGAAACCACCAAAACCCCCAGCACGGGAGAGCAGGGCCAGCTTCACATCGGCCGGTCGCAGCTGTTGGAGTTGAGGGGCCACTGCATTGATCTCCTCATAAGACCCTGAGAGCTTAGTGTTGGGACTACGCTTAGGTTTCGGGGGTGGAACTTTCCTCATGGTGGTGTAGTCATCGCTGTGAGGGCGGGGCTTGGCTGAAAGAAACACAGAAAATGGATTTAAATTACATCAAGCATTTTTCACCTTTTCTCATGACATGCAAAAAACTGATATGCATAAATGAATAGCATGAATTGGTTTCACCAGGGCTAGTGAAGCTGTAATCAGTATAGAAATATTTAGTAAAGTATCTTACATAATCTGCTCTAAATAATGAATCGAATTTAAGGAGAAACTAAAATTGCTTTAATATTTGGTGCAGGTAATTACTGATAAAAATAAAATACATAAAACGGTTAAGAATGTTATGATGTAATAAAATAAATATAAAAAATTCCTATTATACAGTCCTTAGCTTATAGTGCCTGTCAAAACCATTTAAAGTGGCTCAAATCACTGACCATCTGTGCATGTGGAGTGGAGGTGAGGTACCTGAGGGGTCTGTGGGGGACAGCTGGGATTTCGGGGGGCTTCCAGCTGGTGAAGCGTAGCCCTCTGGAGTGGGGCTCTCTTTGGCCGACATCGTCAGCCCTGCACTCACTGCTTCATATGAAGCACTCAGGCGGGTGTTAGGGTCCCTCTTTGGTTTGGGAGGGGGTTGTTTACGCGGAGAGGACAGTCCTGTGCTGCCCGCTACATCCTCGTTGGGGTGCACTACCTGCTGCAGAGCCGGTTTGATGGGGGCGCTGTTGGAGTGTATCTCCATAACGAGGGGGATTGGCACAGAACTGGAACGAAAGTGACGTATGACTCGAGTTCCCCCATTGATGGAACCTTCTGGGACTTTTCCACTTTTTTCTACCATTCTGAAAAAAAAACAAAAAAACAGTAGTGAACAACAATGGACCAATTTTGTGTTGAATATAAATCCATATTTGAAAGGTATCTTAATGTAAGATATTAAAGTTTGTGGGTAAAAAGAACATCTACCCCTAAACTAGTGTCATGATTATTCACTAAGAAGGCCAATTGGGGGAATAAAGAGCAGAGATTATGCTACATTTAATCTCCTTGCAGTAATTTGATAACATCCAGTTTGATATTTCCTTCACTAATCTGAGCCAGCCATCTGTTGGTTCCACAAATGCGGGCAGGGGGTAGGGAGGGTGTGGTCCCTACACACTGAATGATTGGATGGTGGGTACTGTGCATATTAAACAGCGGTGGTGAAATTAATTATACTTTATGTTTTAGTGTTTGGGTGCATTTTGGGTTTTATATTATATTGGTTTATAGCAGCCTTTTGTACAGCATCAGCAGTACCTCCCACCCTAACCCTCTCAGTGACACCCCCCTTCAGCTAAAGCCCCCAGGATCATGTCGCCTGTCCCAGCAGCAGATGTTGCAATGCAAATCCTTTAAGGCTATGCATTTCTTTTAATCTCTTCAAATGCAGCCATTTTAATAGTATGGAATTAGTTAACAATCTGGAATGAAGAAAATACAGTAGAGAAAGTGTAAAGCAAATTATAAATGATTCATAATTTACAGTTTTTTGAAAATGCATTCTAAATTAAATATTTATAGCAATTTTTCATTTTACAGGTTCTGCTATATGATAAGTGCTGAGCTTTGTGTTTGTATTGTGTTTTTACAGCTAGACATCATGTTTCTTTGTCTTATGTTGCTAGAATTATTACGTTTGATCATTAATAAAATATATTATAATGGCAACTTAAACACATCAGTCTTAAGATTAGGTGCTTAAATAAGACATTTATTGATGTTAATGAAAGATAATTCATTTTTCAAAATTAAGGTGACTTCTTAGCCCCTTAATGTGATAATGTTTACCCTTTCGTGTCAGACTGTAGTGTTATTCAATTTTTCCCAGGTGCAATACACTACATTACAGTGAGGAGAGGCGGAGATAAGAATAGCTTTCCATATGTGCAACACAATCCTTATACTATCTGATAATGCCGCTCATTATCTCACTATCCATCATGTGAGTTACAATTAAAAGCCTTAGGCGCACAGGGATACAATGACAACATTCATCTCAAAATGCTTCCGCACATACACCCAATTCAAACAGTGTACACAATGTTAATGAAGCCAAATGGTTTCTTCATAGAATCATTAATTATAATCATGATAAAAATGGCATACTATCAGATTGGAATTGAAGAAAAAAAGCGCTGTTTGGAGATTTAAGTAAGAAAGACAACAAAGGCAGTTAAGACAATAGTGAGGCGTCTTAAGTTGTACGGTTTAGATACACTGAGGAGACAGGGTCAGCATATCTTCTGTTGTTGCTTTGGGAGTCAATTTACTGAGAAGATGCAAAAGATGGGGTTTAATGGTGAATAAACACTATCACTGCATCTTGACAGTGTATTTCAGTGTGTTCCTGTGAGTTTTTAATCAGTACGAACACATTCTACAGCCATTATCTTTAACATGCAGTAATAATTATATTTGAGTGACATGGCAAACCATTTTTATCTTAAAAAAAACAAAAACAAACAAAAAAACCTGAAAACATTTACTAGTTTCTGTACTGACCTGCGCACAGGTTGCTCCTCCTCCTTGCCCACGGGCTCAGGCCTCTCTCCGAGGGGCGGGCTGCTGCTGAGCGTGTTGACCACACCGTTGCCATAGCAGCGAAGGCGGTCACTCTCACGAGAAATATCAGCAGCATTTTGGATTACCAGCTGGTCATAGGTTCGTAGCCCCATGTCTTCTGCCCCCTGGAGGAACTGCTGCACTGTGCGCTCCTCTGTTTGAAGTAGAAGTAGTCTTTTGTGAGCCCGGCGTCTGGCAAGCCAACCTCGAACAACTGTGAAGAAATATAATCAATAAATCAATGCATTTAATAGCATTTTGAGCCATAACAAACTTTTTTTTTTACCTTTTTGGCATGTGATTATCTTCTTTTGAAAGTGGTAGCAGCGGTCATTCAGCTGATCCGCTTGCCAGTATCTCAGGAAAACTTTACTGCTGCCCATCTAAACACACATTTTGTTAAAAAAAACATTAGGCTAACAGCACATTGCCTCAAGAGACTGACAGCTTCTGAATCTGAAGGGAAAGTGACTGGTGGAGCAGTGAGTGAGTAAAGACGATTGGTGGGAGTAGGCTGGAGGTTTGCCATGTTAACCTCCTCAGTGTAGGGGCTTTCTGAGCTACAACAGATGTCCCTCCACACCAGGTGCACTGCCACGGGGGTGACAGACAGACGGATGGATGGATGGACACAATTCATTCCGACACATGGTGCTTGTAAGACTTGTGTTCACTGTGTGTGTTCAATGCAGGGCTATATAGAAGTGGTCTGGAGAAGCATTGTTTTGGAGTGTGCATGCTTGTGTGGGACAGGAGCCCATAGTGACCTACGGGGGTCACAGGCTCAGACACAACAGCAGTCTGGCAGACAGGACAGGGAGGGGAGAGAGGAGGGGGTGACGCGCGATGTGAGGGGAATGATGATGAGGTGAGACAGCTGGAATGAGTTGTCAAAGATTCCATAGGATCTTTTTAAATAGAGGGTCAAGGATTAAGTCATTCGGCAAATCTGCTATTGATAGAGACAGAGGGATAGGCAGGGCATAGGCTAACACAGACCTGCCATCCTTGGAGTTTGCACTGCTGAAGGACCGCGCGGCATCTCTCCTCTGCGGACAGCTTCTTCTTGTCGCCCAGAGTAGGAATAACAAGGTCTTTATATCTGAGAAAAACACAAGGAAAGCATATGCAAACTGAACAACAACTCTTACGTTCAGTTGAACTGCTGTGCATAACCCCTATTTTCACTGAAACAATTCAGTTCAAGAGGTCAGTGGGGTCATACAGCAGAGAGCGGGGCAGCATCTGTTCCTATTGGTGTTGCCCTGGACAACCGCTGCCGTGAGCGGTGAGCTGGACGGAGACAGCGGCTTGAAGTTTGAGTCTGGGATTTGAGCGGGTAAAAGTGACCAGGGGCAGTTTTTTCCAGTTAACATACGTGATAAATATAACAAAGAACAGTTTGTTTCATAGAGTTTGTTTTAAGGAACAGATCGTTTTTCTTCTGTCTTTAAGTTTTCAACAAGTTTGCAATAACAAGGTGTTTTCATATTTTCTATACATTTATTGCTTTGGCACTAAAGCTACACTGACAAAGTAGGTCAATTCAGTATCAGGGTTCCCACACTTAGCTTGAAAACATTTTCCAGGACTTTCCAAGGACTTTTTTAGTTCTGTTATCTACAGATTACCCCCTTTTTTATACTGTTTTTATAATGTAAGACTATACCTAAAGTCCACATTTATTGCAAATTAATTATACGTCAAGGCAAACACACTATATTTAGTTATGTAGGTGACCAAAAAATATGTTCTGGTGGAACTTAAATTAGACAGAAAACACATGTGAACTCAGTCATGTCGATTTACAATAAACAAGCAAGTGCAAGTGTTCACGACTCATTCTCCACATCTGAATGGCACTGGTGAGTCTAGTGGTGAGCTTATAACACAGGAAAATAAGGGATTCCTATATGTGACACCAAGGTCCCGCCAAGCAGGTAAGATGAAAGGCATGCGTCAATTCCTGCATTTTGGTGGATTTTAAAAGAAGGCTTTAAAAAACCCCAACTGCTCTAATAGGTGGCAGTAAAAGTCTCTATTAATTTCATATCCAATAACACAGCAAAGCAAAGTGTGGGGAAATTTTCAAGGACAAAATATACATTTTCCAGGACATTTGGACTTTTTCTAATTTTCCAGGAAGTCCTGCATATGAGAACAATTGCAGTGCACTTTTACAGTATAATACAGCTGACAATGTTTTAAATAAAGGAGAAAAACAGATAAAGCAACTTGGAAAAGCATAAGTTCAAATGCTTTTCGGTCATCCAAAATACAGTTAAAGCATTTTTTATACTAAACCTGAGGACATGGTTTTTAAACTAAAGTTGCTCTGTCCAAAATAATACAAGAATTCAAAGATAAGACTAAATAAGGTGTGACAAAATGAACAATATCAAGCACGTGTGCCAAATCCATCCTGGTGACTTGTTTAGTAAAGTAAGTGAATTGTACCAGTCCGTTATCAGCTCTTTAATTATCAATAAGTAGCATCCGATCCGGTGACACATGTGATGAGACAAACATAAGAGGCAGATGACTGGAAACATAAACCACTGGTGCTGTCGATAGCGAGGGCGTGAGTGGCGCTGATGTGGCCCGTGTTTGATTTGCTGGAGTGGGGTCTGCCTGAACTCTGCCTCACCTTCTCTCTGTATGGTAATAGCAGCTCTGTGGACCGCACATGCTGCCCCCCGGGCCCATAAAACACAAAGGGACTCTGTAAAGCGCTGACCTTCCCAGTGAGGATATGAAAACCATCGATGCTCCCTACTTTTACAATACCCGGGGGAGCGGCGTGCACAGTCAAAAAAATGAAATAACTGCTTTGATAACAGTTTAAATGGAGACTGGCGGGACACTAAAGCCCGGAGTGAGCAGAGTTACAGAGCGCTACAAAGGTAGTAAAGGTTGGCCGTAGGAATTTAAACCGGCCACTTAAGCACAGAGGCTGCTCCTGTCCATCACTGGCAGTCCCAGCTGCCATATGCTTACTGTGTGTCACTGGTGGGGATGCACTCAATTGACTATTAAAGACTACACACAGTTTGTTTGTCAAGTTTGGAAGTCCATTTCCTTATGAAGAAACAACAAGAAACAACAACAATTTCAATTTACTTTCTGATTAGAGGTCAGAGATATCTCTAAAAATAGATAATATTATATTGTATATCTTTAGTGTAGTGGTGGAATGTAACAAAGTAAAAGTAGTAAAGTACTGTACTTAAGTAAAGTACAGATATCTAAAATTTATACTTAAGAACATTTTAAAGTGGATTCTTTTTTTTTTTACTTCACTGCATTTGAGAGCCAGTAGCTGTACTTTTCCAAGTATTTTTAGTATAGTTTGAGACCTGCTGAAAATGCTGAGTGGTTTATTTTTAACAAGTTCATACTACAACGTTTTGTCCAGTTGACAGATTAAACTTCGGCTTTTGCAACAAGTTCATAGTGCGTAAAGTATAGTTTGAGCAAACAAAAATATAACAGCTAGGAAAAAAGATCAATTCAGTTGTTTCTATTGAACAAAATTCTGCACAAATCTTTATCAAAATCCGTACAAAACCTCAAAATATGCGCAAAATAGTACATTTTTAAACAAGTACTTAAATACTTTTACTAGATTACTAGATTTTTTCATGTGATACTTTAACTCTTACTTGAGTATTTTTCTGCTCCGGTATCTGTACTTTTACTTAAGTAACAAAATCAAGTACTTCTTTCACCACTGCTTTAGTGGAATCGCCCATACAAAGATGTAAAGTGATATTTCTGCTTTTTTGTGATAAATTCTATGGTCCATTCACATTTTTGGTAGACTTGAACCTCAATCAAGACATTTAGAGACACATTTTAGCACATTTCTGATGCATTGTTAAAAAATAGCATCAATATAGTTATGGAGATAATGCAAAACAATATTTTGAGTTTATTTTTTGTAACCCACCTCTATTTCTCATTATTATACATTTCTTTTTTAATCTATGTGGACAAAAAGCTGGCATTTTTTTCTGTACATGTTTTTGTCACTGCAAGCTCAGACTTTAACTATATCTTTCACTCCCCTTAAACATGAGAGGCAATACGAACCGGGTTGAAATGGATATAAAAATAACTTGTATGCGCGTGTGGGGCCAGTGGTGACATGTCCAATGAATACTGATGTCCTTTTCATCTGTTTGATAACAATAACAACATAAGAGGTTCATGAGCAGTTGGATTTACAGAAACAAGTTCAAATGGTAGCGTTTGACCCCACGCATTGGCAGAAAATAAACCTGGTCACAAAACACATAGCGTATCATAAAAGACAAATAAAAGCAACAGTAAAATAGATTTCCTCATAAATCACTCGGGTTACCAGGACACTAATGTAATTCGCTCCGGGCGGCCACTCCAGCTCAGAGAGGTGGCCCATGTGGATCCAGCGTGTGCCTGTGTGGTCGTGTTTGTGCTTATGACGACATCATAACCTCCAGATTTACCGCTGATTTATTGGCCTGTCATTTCCATTAGTCAAGAGCCAGGCCCATTTGGACAAATGACAAATGAACAAAAGGAGAGAAAAGAGAATTGAGAACTGTTTTTGAGTCATTTGAGTCTGCTGCTTTGGGCCTTTGGCAGGATAATACTTGAACAATGTAAACAATGTAAAGCCTCGTCAATTGTCAGTTAGATTTCAGAGTTCGACCATGCAACATGCTCTTCCTTAGTAAATATATATACAGATGTTATTGCAAGTTGGGTACAGTTTCTGTGGTTGTTTTTTTTTTACATATTTGCATTATAGTTCACATTATAGTGATTTTGCATTCATTTATAAGATTATTTACAGGATATATAAGACATTGACATTCAGTCTTACATTCAGTCATAACAGGCATCATAGTTATTCTTAGATGTAACCTTTTTTATTTAACCTTTACTTAACCAGGAAAGTCCCTTTGAGATTACTAATATCTTTTTCAAGGGAGTCCCGGCCAAGATAGTAGCAAATTTCATCAACATGCGTTTAGACAATTACAAGAATGTGTTAGCTAATAAAAGTGACAAGCCAAAGATCTTATTTCCAAACCCTTTAGCATCAATGTAAACTGAACTATTTGAACCAGTTCTTTTAGTTTCCAGTCCTTTTGTAAACGACTGCAGGTTGTGGTTGCATGTATGTCCACATGTGTATCCGACATCTGAAATGTGTTACTAAAAAGCCAATGAAAAAAAAAAAGTCATGTAAAATATAGTAACAGTTGATTAAATAGGCCTGCCGTTCGCTCTACTGAATGATGCCAGGCCAAAGCAGTGGTTAGGGTTTCCTGTGTGGCAATCAGCTGTCTCTTGTGATGCTATGTTATCTACTGGCCACACGCATTGCTAACAAAGAGATTAACCCACGCCTACTATACTCGACGCAACGCTGCAATGCTCACATATGCTGAGAGATAGTGCCACAAACGTTGGCCCAACCCCTTACCGGGAATCTCCATTACAACTTTGACAATACACTGGCTGGGTCTAGCCGAAATATCCATCAAAAACACAAAGCATATAGCAAGATGGACTCCATTCCATTTTGAAATCCTGTAAGGGTTTAATATGTCTTCTGAGATTCAATTCCATGTGTAGGGCCAATACTGTTTGTTCGTGCTATGCTATTGTATAAGTCTGGGAAAAATCTCCAAGACCTTGATTTTACAGTAAAGAAAGAGGCGTAAGAATTTCAACCTACCACTTTCTCTATATACAGTAAAAATATGTTTTCAATCATTGTGTGTGTGTGTGTGTGTGTGTGTGTGTGCACATATGGTCATGCATGTGGCTTAAAAACATGAAGGCGTGGTGGAGATGTTTACAACAGTCTAGTGGAAACTTTTGGGGATCATGTGACAAGTCTTGTCTTTCCTTATTATCTGCCAGGAATGTTCACTTTAATCCCTTTATCCTCAAAAGGAAAGACAGCGGATGGAGGGACAACAAAAAGAGGTAGACAGTCTAAATCTTATCCTACATGAAATCATACAAGGAAATAGATATTGTTTCAAGTGGTAGAGAAAAGTATTGTTGTAAATATATAGAGTATTAGCGGGAGGCTATATGAGTCCACTTTAGAGCTGACCTTTGGATCTATCCTCTAGCTATATCTGGATGTTTATGTCTCCAACTTGTATTAAACCCTGTTATTTACCTGGCTTTTCGCTCTTTATATGCAAACCTCTAAGCACTCAGAGACAATCGACCTTTTCACAGAGAGCAGTTACACTGCCTCAGGGTAATCATTTGTGTCCTTATCTGATTTTACCAAGTTACTGTCTCTGTGCCAACCTGTACCACTGAAAATACTGACTACACTTGGTTTATCTGGAAAAATTAATTATGAAATTATATAATTTATAATTTTTTCCAAGGTAATAAGTAACTTTCCAAGTAAACAAACATATTAAACAATGATGGATAATAGTAACTGAGGTAACTGGAAAAAAAAAACGATTTTTATGCTCCTGTGACACAATGTAATGCATAGACTAAAAATGACTTCTAATCTAAGACGAGGATTATAGTCTATTAATGTAAGTAAATATTCCCAGATGGGCAAAAAAAAAAAAACATCTTGGATGGATTTAACTTTTTTAACATCTTTTTTTCCTTTACAGGCCTATTGAAAAGCTGGACTTGTTTAACAATATAAAACATCGACTAACTGAAAAACAAAAAGAATTCAACATTGACGACAACTCATATTGAGTCCAGGGCAGAGAGACCTAACACATACCCCACTGGTTAATATGTCTATTAGTTTGACAAGATAAATGTGTTTCATCATCTGCAATGGACTCCCATCATAGACAAAAAGCCATGGAAGGTCATTTTGCACTTCTAACAAAAAAGGGTTGCTGTGACTTGTCGATTTTGCCATTGCTGTAAGTATAACGGGTGTCACACTGTAAGATGAGCCTAAATTTATGTTGCAAAAGCACATTAACATTCCATTAAAGTTTCAGCTCACTTTGACGCAAATGTGATTTATGTATGTGACTTGAATGGCAATGTGAGTGAAGCAAAGAGTCATAGTCAAATACCAAATAGCCCTGAATAAGCATTGAGTAATAACTGTGGCAATGCTGTTCGCTAACACCTCACCTGCTAAGGAAACCCAGGAAGGACATGCGGACAGGATAGCCGTAGCGGATCATGCGCACCATCTCCAGCACCCCGATGTACTGCAGCTGGGTGGACACATGGAGGCTGTCAAAGGTGTCCGGCTGACCGCTGGCATTGGGGCGGACACACTCCACAAAATGAGGAGTACAAGACTGCAGCTTACTGATTAGCTCTGACAGGGAATTCTACAGGAGGGAAAGGAGAGGAAAGGTTTCAGACTAAAAGAAAAAAACACATTTTCTGATTATAGGCATAAGCTGACCATAACAACAAAAACATTTGAAAGTTAATCAACTTGTTATTAGTTTTTGTTATTTAGTTTTTGTTTTTAACAAAAGGACTTGCAGGACTTTCTCTATGCTAAAAGCAAATTAGTCTATGCTATAAACACTGCGATAACTGCATCAGATTAGTCTGTCCCTATCAAATAAACAAAAAAATGCACCTTTAATAACTTAATAACTTCAATAATAATGAATTGTGTGAAACAGTGATTGCAACCTCGGAAAGTTGAGGAGAATAGTTGAGTATGAAAACTCAGAAAATGTGTGTTATTAAGTTGTCAGACGGTGGCTCCAAGGTCACTCAGACAGCAATGCATGTAAACACTTGTGTGCGTGTTCCAGCTGACGTCAAAGCACACTCCACACTCCCTCCAGTACAATGGCTGACACCTCAGTCCTGAGCGTCACTACAGTGCTCACTGCAGGGTCCTGCCTCCAAACATGCACATGGCACACATGGCTGTTGTTCATTGTTCATTCATTCATGAGGGGGGCCTAGTCCGGCGTCATTCTTCAGCCTCCTCTCTTCCAGTCCCTGAGGAAATTGTCGACCACAAGCCCACAACTGATTGTGCAACACACAGAGCTCATTCAGACTGAAGGTACAGGGTGAGTAAACCACAGTACATCCCTCATGCGTCACTAGCAACTGCTCAAACACTCCTTGAGATGTTTGTTTTAGAACAACAAAATGTATTATCTTCCAAAACATATGTGCAATATGTCTATATTTATGTATCTTATATAAATCATCATATGAAATATTTAAATGTAGTGTTTTCATGTGATAATATTCATACCCTCAACTGGACAGCCACTGTGATGGGCCCACAGCGCTCAAGCCTCTGGAGAAATGAGCTTGAACCCTTCTTCTTCAGCATCTGAAATGACAAAAACATCTGGTCAACTGTGTTTGAACCAGACCACTGTCCACACACTCAAAAAGTATTTCGGATTCTACAATGTAATTTTGGCCTTTGCATCATGTACATGTAACCACTGCAATATAACCTAATGTTCCCAAATAAGGCTGACGGGACAGGGGTGAGAGGGGGCTTATGTAAGCCTTTGCATTCGATGGCTAATGAGCCACAGAGACGTCAGGCAAGACCCCCAGAGGTTACACAAGCCGCCTCCCTCCCCAGTCTGACAGGCCCAATAGAGCAACCACCTTTCACAGTAAGACTTATAAGGAAAAAGTGTTGTGTCAAGAGAAAACATAAACACAGTGCTGATTTAAACATTTTATGAATGATTTTGCTTATTTTTCATATGATAATTTTGCTCTTAAGTGGTTGTTTCTGTGTGTATTGCTGTATTCAATATTTGTTTTTGTCTTCTGTTTGAGCATACCTTGCTAAGGTCATGATACCGCCGTGGCTGTTGGGGGACACTACAGGTGGATACGTGAGCTGAGGGCATCTTATGTAGCAGAAAGGCTCTGGAGCCCCTCAGACCCACATGCCCCTGTGCGGCTGGGACCAGTGAGCCGGTCTGCGTCAGCTTGGACTGGAAGAGCTGCTGTAGTAAGACACTCTCACTGGCTGCCGGGCACAAAGCACATAAACACGTACTGAGAGGGAGGACGAGAAGCAAAGGCATTGGTGGGAACGAGGGGCGGAGGAGAGAATGAAAAAAGCTGTTGAAAATGGTGACATAAACAAAAGAGTGGAGTGGTAGCAGAGGTTAGAGGAAGGTTTAAGGTGGGCTCATGGCTTAGTTGTACTGAATACACTCAAAGTAAGCATTAGTTATGACAAAGGTTATGACAACAATGAACTCATTCAGAAAGCCAAATGTGTGTCAATGTGTGCACGTGGCTCTGCTCTCAACGGCAGTGAGAGATGGGATGAAGATGGCTGCACTACCCACTTACCAAGAAAAACAAACTAGCCTAGTCATTTAAGTAGTCGCATTTAAAGCAATTACCACAAGCCTCAAAATGTAATGTTACATAGATTTTCCTGTCATCAATTGGATCTGAGTTTGAAGCCTAAACAGCAGTGGGATTAGTGCCATAAGAAGAAACAGTGTTACATAAGAGTGAGTGTATGAAGATAAAAGCCTGTGCAGCGATGAGGCTCAGAGGTGGAGGGACAACAGCCAAGTGAGTAAAGGGCTAGCGTTAGACGATTAGCCTCATCATGGAAATTATAGCAATTAAGCCGCTAGACGCAAGACGAGCCTGGCAGCCACACAACGACCGCCTGTGTCCCACTGGCCACAACAGCCCACATCTGGCACCGTCTATAGACAATATACACACAGGCTGCTGTCTGCTGCATATGGATGAATCGCGCTCATAACGGCACGGGCAAAGCTCCACAAAGAATGTTTTTGTGTGGCATGAGTTTAGACAAGAGAAGATCTTTGTGATGGAGTGTTTTGACAGGACAGTCTGCTCATATGTGTCTCATCCACTGGTACTTACACTTCATTGTAAACAAGAGATTCTGAGGAAGAGAGTCCTTGTTTCTGGTTAAGGATCCAGTGAGGTCATACGAAACCTACAACAACACATTTCATAAGAGCTATGTTTTCATAAAAATGATCTCAATCAATATGATTCTCATAACTAGATTAATCAGACCTGATTCTGTAAAATAAAACCATACAAAAGTTATATGATATTTTATGTGCATACAAAAGAATCACATGTTAAGTAATGGTAAATATAAAGTGATGATATAATCTAATCACATCTTGTCCTACAGACGCACCTGTCCACCGTAGTGTTTCACAGTGAAGGCGGGGCCCTGGTCTTTTGGAGGGGGGTTTCCATTGCCGTCTTTAGTAGTGAGAAAGAGCCCATGTGTGGGACTGGAGTCCAGCTGGGCCGACAGCCTTTTGTACAGAGTCTGCTCTGCCGGCCGTAAGCTCTGACTCTCCTCGTCTAACATCCACAACAGCCCCTGAGGCTTCTGCGGAGGAGCACAAGAAAACTACAGGCAAGGTTCACAGGAGCAACAATAAAACAATACAGTGTACAGCAGCTTTTATTTGTTTTCAAAGATGACAAAATATGATATGAGAGAAGAGATGAACTTTAGAATATAAAAACTAGTGTGGTTAACATAGGCACCATAATGCAGTTTTAGCCAATTGCAAAATGTAAAACTAAGCTAAATCAGGAGCTGATTTAAAACTTCTTCTTGAAACATCAAACAAAATAAAAATCAAAAAGCACAGACACCTCTTTAGTGCTGCTAGTCTGAATGACTAAGTTCCTGGGAGCCGTTAGTGTAAAACTGGCCAATTGGGTCAAAGAAGAGGCTACGCTGTTGCCCAAAGTACCTGCAGAAAGAAGTCGAGGACAGCGGGCTGGTTGCCAGGGGAGCAGAGTGTTTCCGTGGCGATGCCCTCCTGCTGACACTCGGCCTGCTCCTGCTGGAATAGCACCTCTGAGACGTACTGCCTCAGACGCTCATTGGTCATGTTCACACAAAGCTGGAACGCACACAACAACAAAACAATTAACATGCTTCCTAAAAAGAGACCATAGGAAATTTGCTTCAAACACACAGAATAGTAAATTGTGTTAACAGTACAACCCAAAGTAACAATTTACACCAGATGAATTCCAAACTGACAGTAGGGGACCACAATTTAGGAAAAAAAATCAAAAAGAAAAAGAAAATCAACGTAGTGTGATTAGATTTGCAATATATGTTTAAGAAGTAGGATATAGTTCAAAGTACAGATTGTAAACAACTCCAGGAATATTAACATCTGAGAGAAGACTGAATATGAACTAATAAACAAGAATCCCACAAATTTCATTTTTTGTAGAGGTCTTAAGTACAGCTACAACAAGATTTGCAGAGGATAAATGCAGCCTTTGCGATCTGAAAATTGACGCAACGCAAATTGTGATTTTAATTTGATTGCAATATATTGTGCAACCCTAACAGACAGTAATAAAATAAACAGATTATATTTTACATTTTACATGGCTGTAGTGGGACAGGGCCTTGTTACCTGGAGGTACTTGTGAACTCTCCCTCACCCACAGTCCCAGTCACAGCAGAAGTGAATCTAATGTTTTTTTGTGAAGCTTTGGAGCCGGGGCAACACTGTCACTTGTCACATTGATGCAGTGAGTAAGTGGTGAATATGAGCTGAAACAACATACTGCCGAGTGAAGCAGCAGGTGGGATTAAACTTTCTTTGAACCCCCCATCCTCACCAACAGGAGAGGGGCATCGTGCCATTTCAATAATTCACTTTGCTATGCATCTATCTCATTATGTGTAACTTGAAATACCCGTTATATAATCACTTACCAATAGAGGTTCAAAAAGACCAACTTGTACTGAACTTGAACTTGTACATGTTTTGTGTATTTTAAAATGGAAGTTAAGTGAAAAAGAAAAGAAATGTGAATAAAATGTCTGTTTTAGATATTAGAACATGTGATTGCTCAATTTTGCAAAGTAAATTACTCTGGGACCTGCTGTGAATTCTAGTGTCCCTCACGATGAAAATTACTAGGCACCAGTCACATATGACCACACATACTGTTACTACATCAATTTCTTTTTTCTGTTGTTGGTTTTATCTAACATACTATTGCTTACTTTGTTAAATCTTGTTTTCTCCGTGCATCTGTACAAATCATGAATCCATTACATGAGACGATTCAGTAACCCATATCTCATAATGATCTAAGTTTTTGTGTGAGACAAGTGTTTTTCTATCTGTCTGCTCAGTCCATTGTACACACGGTCCCAGCAGGTGGTTGATTGAGTTAGCTCATTAGCAGAGTGCTGAGGAGGTACAACACACTGGTGACAAACAGATCTCTAATTAACGAGCATTAATGACCACCATCTCACTGTGAAGTGTGCCGGCCGCATATCTGTGTAAACATGTCAGGAAGAGAGCCTTTGTTTGTTATTGCAATTATTATTCAAGCACATGTTTCTTATATGGAGTATGGACTGAATGCAAAAGACCACTACAATTGTTTAACGAGAGATTAAAAGAACAGTAAGAATAAGTCAAATGCACTCTACCAGGCCTGTCACTATTTTTTATTTTACCTTCATATCTCCCTTCTTGTTCATTTTTTCACTTAAGCTCACCCTTCTTACTTGCTCTTTCTCTCTTCCCTTCAACTTCAGCATGTTTTAGCTACACACACCCCCACACGCGCAAACTCACACACACACTACACATAAACGCTCACTCGTGGTTTATTTATTTTTTGTCTTGTCTGCAAACTGTTCCGTTATGTCTTCCGTCTTGTTGTTTGAATCAGTATATCTTGTTATTAATATGTCTTGGACCTACAATCTTGAATTTAAAAATGTTTAACTTGTATGTTTGTCTGGCACAAACAAGAAAATGAGCACAAATTTACCACCCATTGCAAATGATGTTTTTCTTGTTGCCATATTATTAAGTAAGGTAATAATAATATGTTTTGGACATTTCGTTTCATATATATTTTGTGTGTTTTTGTAGGCGTACATTTTGCTGCATTTTGTAACAATGTATAAAAGGGGAGTAAACCAGCTGTAATATGTCACCAGACTTTATCTAATATCCATGGAAATGATTTGGCTCCCAATGTCTTTTCTTGCAACCCTCTGAATTTGTCCAGGCTTAGCACAGTAATAGTCTCTCATGATCTCATTGCGCTTTTGGATCATTTTAGATGATAAATCTCCTAATTTTTCCATTTATACCAGCTAATAACATCCCACTGACTTCCTTTTAGAACTTTATTATTCATCATTTAACAACAGATTAAAAAGTCCTTCTCACATCCCCGTTCTGGCATTTGCTCCTAACCTTTCCACGACAGTAAAAGGTCATGTAGAGTCTCACATCCACTCAGATTTAAGCACATGTAGCGGTAGATTCAGGCCACGCACTCATCTCCGTTTCACACGCTGGCACTGAGACCAAAGTCAAACATACTCAAGCCTAAATAAAAGCACCGCTGGTTCCACAGGGGGAGTGTGTAAGATAGGAGTAGCAGCATAAGCACTCAGCCCCATGAAAACGATGAATGGCCTGATTTACACCCAACGACACACACATCTACACAAATGCACATACACACACACACACACACAGTGATATACAGACTGGCGGGTCTGATCCCTGCTGCTCCTACAATAGAAGAGTCTATTAAAAGTGCATGCTTGATGAGCACATGACAGAATTATAGTCTGGAACAGGTGAGCTGCAATGAGCTACACTGTGTACTCTATAAAAAAGGATGCAATGCAAGCATTTTGTAAGAGTCATTTTGTGTAAAAAAAAAGTAGATAAAAGGAGGAGGGACCAGTACCACAGCAACAGTATTAAAAAAATCGCATAAACTACTGTATAAAAAGCATCACAGTATAATAGTACTGATTCACCTTCTTTAAAAATTGACACAAGTATGATGAGTTGATGACAAATGATGATGATGCTAAAAATGCCAGGAATATATAATATATAGAAATTAGCCTTAGTTCATTCACACTTGCAATCTTCACATAAAAATTGGAACTAAACCTGGTAATAAACTTGGACTAGAATGGGACCAAACCAAGTCTATTAGGCTCTATTAGGACTCAAACTGGGCTCAAACCAGGATCAAATGTGAAGACTCCCTTAAAATGTTATATATGATTTATCCCCCTTTTTGTCTTTGGTAAATATAGTTAAAATAACTTTTCTTTCTCAACATGTCACAAGAATACCTTACCAGAATATTTCACACATATGTTTAACGCTACACATTTCACATTTCAACACCGTAGACCCAGACTCAGGGATACAAACACAAACAATAGGTTGAGGGCAGCCAATTCCTCTGAAATCTCTCACAGAGGCCGCCATTGTGTCAGGCCTAAGTTCATCTGAGGACAAGTGAACATGACGCTACACCCACCACAGACCTCACCTCATTCATTAGAACTAAACATGGAAATATTTCTGCAAACATCTCAACAATCTGATTTAGATTAGCTGGAATCCCACAACTGAGAGTCTTTTATTAGTTTTAGAGGACAATTTAAGATAATCTGACAGATGTTACATGAGGTGAAAGTAGTGCCTTACCTGCTCAAAGCCATTTCGTTGAAGATCTTCAAAACCAAAAATGTCCAAAATGCTGATTTCTAGAGCAGGATTACTATGAGAAAAAGTGCAAAAAGTAAAAGATATTAAGTTTCAGTCATAACATTCCTGTAATGCGTAGTTTGTGTAACATCTGTAGGGAGTGCCATTGAGAAATGTATGACATAGTGTTGGTGGGGTTCCTGTATAAACAAGTGAAGCACAAACACATTCCTGAAGCAGAGGTTATCTGAGTGAGTGATAAGAGTCCAAGCATCAACAACATCAAGGATCCTATGGCCTTGTTAGTGTTAAGGGCCTCCCTATAAACCTTGGCTGGGTCTTCCATCTCAAGCATGTTGTTATGTTTTTCCATTTCAGTGTTCAGTGCACATACCTATTGGGTCATGTCACAAACTATTACAAGAGTCTGCACTAAAATATGTGACAGAATTGGCTGTCACCACCTTTCTGTGCAATGACTGATATATTTCAGTGATAGTATTTCAGAATAACATTTCAACAATCTGAGGTTACTCAGAATCATTGGCTGAGTGCAGTGAAAAGACACACAGCAAAGACACAAACGTACACCCAGAGGGAAACATACTGAGTGCTGTCCTCATGGCCTTGTAGGTAGTCATTGATACAGTTGACCAGATAACTGAAGAGGCGTCCATAGATGGCCTTGGCCAGCTGGTCTCTGTACTGCTCTGATATTTCAACTGTGTGACGCCGAGTGATTACATCACCTAGAAACAATAGCATTTTATAATGAGAAATTAGCATTTGCAGATTGTAATCGATATGAAAAAGTTCAGTATGCCTGTTGTTGTGTTGCTTGTTGTTTACACAGTATGATATGTGCTTAGCATGCAAAAGATAATAAAAAATAATAATTTATTGCTATTTTGTATAGTATTTACTAGAAAATACACAGACCAAAAATAGCTAATCGAATAAACATGTTAAAATTCTACAGTGTTTTTCAATTGTTGAGGTTTTACAGTTTTCTTGTGAGTAAAATAAACTTGAAACAACCATGTACACTTACTGCCATAACTCGCTGTAACATTCAGTCAGTTCAATTCTGACTTGGGTCAGTTTGCTAGTGTCTAATTCTATACTAAGATATACTACTATAGATACTATTATACTACTAAGATAAACGTCTACAATATAATAATACCAAAGTACCAGCATTGTATCATCATTGTCAGATAATGAGTAGTGATTGAAGGTATTTTATAGAAATGTCTCCTGACAATACACAGCAAACAAATCAAAACAAGTGTTATGAGTGGGCGGCACCCCGGGCCATGTTACTGCAGAGGTTGTGGGAACATACCTTTGAAGTATTGCACATCAGAAGTGAGGGCGGTACTCAAGTCATTGGAGCACACCTGCAGCATTCCAGCAACTGCAACAACAACAGTTATAGGGATAAACAAAACTAAAAGAACATTCTGATAAAGTTGCTGAAGTACTTTTAAAACCAAATAAGATCTACTCTCTCTGGAAACTGTATTAGTCATTCTCTCTTACCCCATACCTACTAAACTGTGTGTTGGGTGTGGCTTCTGCTCCAGGGGCCTATCTACTTCAAAGTCCTTTAGAGGTGGTCTTTATCAAACCCAGGTAACAAAAAGCACTGTGCGTCTTTAGGTTCCTTTTGCATTATACTTGTTGTGAGGACGTGTATGACTGCATTTAACAATACCACTTAATATACCAGGACTGTATGATTAAATATGATCACATGATAAGCAATTAATAGTGAATATACAGTCTGAACCGAATAGGCTCATTACGTCACATTGCAGCTAATTTTAAAAATCCAATTTACCCAACAGCACAGCACAGGAAAACAGGTTAGGCTCATATACGGATTGTTCAAAATTGATTGATTGAAGAGTCTGCGATGGTGACTCATGGGTCCATTTCTGAGCAGAGAGCTGAACACAAACAGGTGACACGGGCCCAGAAAAGCACTGCTGACATCACCAGCCATGACACTGCTCTGACAATGACCGGCTCTTTCCCATTCAGCCATGATGTCATTTGTTTACTGCCTCCCAAGGGTCAGAGGTCACAGGGAGCACATGTAGCGAGTTGCATAATGAAGGAGAGAGAGGAGAGACGGAGAGTGAGAGAATAACATTGAGGGTAACGGCTGGGAAAGAGCGCGTTCCCCTCAGTGATCTCCCATCACCATGGTTACGTTTTCGGAGAAATATGGCACAGCAAACAGGTGACTGTCTGGACTGAGATGTGAGCTGGCCAACTGCCCGGTCTCCAGTGGGATAACAATAACAGATAGAGAGGTACAGAGGAGGGGATCGGCAGAGGCACAGTAAGGCCCTGTACATTCAGACAAACAGTGTCTATTTAAAAATGTCCCTGGCTACAGAAAATAATAACTAACACTATCTAACACTATCAAGAGATATTTTAGTCCTAGCGATGACAAAGATAGCAATGCAATGTTACTTTCCAATTTAAAACTTTGCAAACAGCTGTTAAACGCCCACTAATTTTAGTTCTATAGCCTTCTCAATAATAAAAAAACACACTCCATTACTGCTCCTGTTACTATAGTTAAAGAACATAATGTGAACAAGACAGTTTGTGCCTTGACACATTATATTGGAGGTATCTTTCAACATTCCTCATGTTGTAACAGTATTGCTGGGCTTCAGATGATCACAATGTTCTTAAGGCCAGGCACATTTAATACAGATGGGGGAAGCTAAATGTTGTTAAAATGCAGATTATTGCAGTTATATAGTGAGTTCTTGGGCTTGTCACTAAGTGCAGCATTTGTTTTCTTATGAGACTACAACGTAATCAATAGAGAAATCTGTCTCTTGACCCCCATCTCGGAGTATGACTTTATCCCACTCTACAATCTGAAAACCATCACTTCTTTAAACATAAAAACACATTAAAATCTTGTTATACAGAGGAGATTAAATGTCCAGTGTGACTAATGCAGTCTTATTGTCATGATCACAGGATCCATAACCGGAGCATATGAGAGGACAGAGGAGCTAATGGTGACAGCAACACTGACCCCTGTCCAGCAGCGGCAGGTCCGAAGGGAGCGCCGTATCCACATCTGTCACAGCGCTGAAGTGCACGTCCCCCAAATGCAGCACGGCGGCCAGCAGCGAGAACACGGACTCAACCTCCTAAAAACACAATCACCACACACCAGTTGTTAATGAAAGATGATGATGATGAAGGAACACAGTGACATTATGTCACATCTAGTTCTGAACAGTGGCCGAGGACATATGCCTCTATGTCGTGAGTTTTATTCCCAACTCAGACAATTTTCCGAATGTCCCTTCCCACTCTTCACCCATACTTCATGCCACACTATACTGTCTGTGGCCTTCCAGCTCACACAAAGTCATACCTAAATAGCACGGAAGAGATTTTTTACATTCATAACTTAATATGTAAAATGTATAGTGATATTTTTTACATTATTACAAGTATTAGTCTTCCTTTAAACTATACTTTGACAAATAAAGGATGTTCTGAAATGACATTGCTGGATGTCATGTAATTTTTTTTTTTTTTAAATAAAACAACAATGAAAGCCTTAATCAAACATTTTTTCTACAAAGCTGATAACACATCAGCACTTTCATTCACATAATTCTCCCTCCTTATCCGACTCTTCCTTCCTCTGTGCCCTTGAGCAGAGGACGCCTAATGGAGTACCCTGTTACACGTGGCTCTGAGAGGGGGAGGTTCCTTGTGTGTGCATGTGTCCCTGTGTTGGTGTGAATATGCACTTTCTCCGGGCATGATGCTGGAACAGATATCTGAGAGATAAACACTCACATTAGTCTCTGTCTGACACAGCTACAGTCAGACCCCCTCTACAGTGCAGTGGGAATAGAAGAAAAGGAGGAAACTCAGCGATAGAGGTGCTAATGAAGATTGACCTCTGGGTCTGTGCTGTGAGTCCTCTCCTGATGAGAGCTTAGACACAAACCAAGGGGTGGTCTATCACTTACACTACTCTAACATCTACACTTGTGTTCATCACTGGACTGTTTCTAGTGCCTTCTGATCAAACCAATATCCTTGTGCTTTCCCCATGGCTTGCTCCCCCACATCGACTGTTGGATTAAAAGGTGAGATGGTGGTCATTTACTGCTGACAGATGCTGACTGGGAATCTAAGAATAGAACGTGATAATGGGCTGGGAGCACAGCTGGTGAAGTACAGGACGTGCTGTGCCACTGTACACTACAGATACACTGTGCATGTGGAGTGTCTGCCTCAGGCACAGTTTTAAGAGTCTTTACATTCATAATTAAATCATGTTATGACAAGGTGAAGGTTGACACTGCATGAAATACATTTAATTAGAACTTCATAGACACTATTTTATATGTTCAGCCACACAATCATCTATTTAAAATGAGATGTTCAATAATGATGTGCCAATACCTGCTTGTTGAAGCCTAGTGCTCGAAGGGCTTGCTTCACAACTGAAAGACGTTCTTTGCTTTGTGTTGAGGCTGTAGCAACTGGAGGGTTTTCCCCAGGAGCAAGTCCCCTAAGGTACCTGAAAACAAATTAAAAATGGTACACATATAAGTAAATCAAATGCAAACATAAATCACACTCCAAACTAATTAATGCATGTGACCAAATATATGGGGCAGAAGTGCTTTATTAAAATACATTATATTCAGTTCTTTATATTTCTCACTTGGGCACACACACTGTGCTGCAATGAGGCGACATTCAAATGTAAAGTATGTTATCAGTAGAAAGTCAATAAATGGTATCATCAGCACATATAGACTGTAGCCTAACCTTGATAGGAGCCTATTGTACATAGAGTTTGCACCACCTCGAGCAAATGTCAGATATGGCTGTTGACATGCAAAGACCAGTACGATTACAGACTACCACCCAAACAGTGGGTGGAAACATCAAGTGGCAAAAATGAGCATGGGCCTCATGAGCCTCAGTCACAGACATGACCATAGTTTAGAGTAATTTTATTTACATGTACTTTACCTGTGAGCCAGGACATTGTTTAGGTAAAGTGCACTCTTCTCCTCCGCTGATAGGCCCTCAGCCATCAGATGGAAAATAGTGAAGTTGTATTGTTGAGGAGGCATATGGACCAGACGAGACTTCTCCAGCATGTAGGTGATCACCCGTGCTGTAAAGAAAACAAGCCACTTTAAATACACAGGCAACAGAACCTTTTATAAAACCTATAGCAGAAAACATGTGTCTGTGATTAATGACCTCTTTAAGAGGAATCAAATGAAAAGGAAGGTGAATTCAGGTAAGCAGAGGGAAACTACCGGTATATATGATCTTTTACTGCCCTCTGCTGGTTTCTTCAACTTTTCTGCGTTGCAATTGGGATCATAAATTAAGGGCAGAAAATCTACTATTTCTTGAATATAAAAAAATATGTATATGTTGATGTATATTAGAATAGTATACTATATATATGATTTTTAATGTTAATTAAAAAAAAAAAAAAAAAAAAAAAACATTGACAGTGGCACAAATATTATTTTTTAAAATACTACTTATTTACTTTTGGAGAAAAAAAAGACACATAGTCACAAAAGCATACCTCGGATTATTGTCCTGCTCTTTTCACAGTACTGAATGTTCAAAAGCTTAATGAAGCGGCTGGAGTTGTTGTTTTGCTGTGTTTTAGCGTGACCAAAAGCTTCCAGGACAGAGTTTACCTGCAAATACACAACAGATGACATTAGTATTTTACAATGTACATATGAAGTCTTTCAAAGTCATATTTTAAAATGCAAAAACAACTGTGTTTTTACTTTTCCATCCACTAGATGTCAGTGTGTCTACATTTTCTGTAGTAAATGTCCTCTGATGAATACAGAGCAGGCTGACCTAGATATTGACTCATATTGATGAGTTCATCAGAATATCATAGCACTTAACATTAATTGCATGAGAGGAGAAGGAAATCTATGGCCCTACGGATAGTGCACTATAAATGCTATGAGGAAGCCATTTTTACACCAGCTGTCCTTCAACATCTCATCCATTAAGTTGTCTGTGCCACACCCCATGTCAGAATCATCACTTGAATGCTTTCCTGAAAAAAACGTTGAGCTCAGACTTACATGTTTCATTCTGGGGTCCAGGGCAAATCCCTTGGAGCTGGAGCGAGCGCTCAGGTGCCTCACGATGTGCTTACAAACTTCTGTCTTCCCAGAACCACTCTCTCCACTGCAATGACAAAGCAACAAAGAGGAATTAACACACTTGTTTATTTTCATTAAAATACTGAGGCTCAACACAAGATTTTGACAATAAATGAGTCTTCGTCATCTACCTCATGAGCCACTGTATTTTGTACCATGCATCTATCTACAAAAACTGCCGTTTTCACTTTACAGGTATTTGACACCAGGAGCCTGATTTACATTTATCACAGGGTTGCATTAATCAAACATATGGTGCATCTGCAGTAGCTTATTCACATGCACATCCCTATACACTGACCTGGGACTTGTGTACTAACAGCAAACAGATGGCTTGAGAAGGTCAGAGGCTTCAGTAACAGCCCCAATGAGAGATACTGGTTGTCCCTGTGTATCTGCTGCTAACAGCTCTGCAGAGAGTCCGGTCTCAAGGCCTCTGCCCTGTCTTTTCATTTACCAGTTTTTATTGGATTTCAAGGGCATTTTTCTGCACTTCAAGGAGATTAAGGCTGCCGGTTGCTAAAGTGTGTGGTGTCTGGGCTTCGATGAGGTTAACACGTGACAGGTTAGACTTCTCTTTTCACATAGACGACATACTTTTATTTGTAATTGTACTTCCTGGCTGGACACGAGCAACAGATGTGGCATGAGAAAAAGCTATGTCACCAAGCAACCATGCTGTTCTCAAAAGCCAAAGATTGCTATTTTATATAATAATTTGCCATATAAAGACAACACCTTTAATTGGTTAAATGAATGTTTAAAAATGCCACTCGATTAACTGTGATTAATGCTGTATTTATTATGGTATTATCTCACCAAACTAAGTAATAATTAGAAAAACATGAAATCTTTAGATGCACCTTGACTCTTAAGAGAGCATAAGACACTGCACACTGTGTTATTTTTGTATCTGGTCTGACCATGTGCATTGTTGTGTGTGATTGAGTTGGAGATAGCATGTGGTTTGGGTACATTAAGTTGCCAGATTGGTTACAACTCAGCACGAATGTCAGGAGAGCCGGAACGGGGTTTAATTGCAAACAGGGAGCAGCTCTGTCAAACTGAGAGACAACGACCATGACAACGCTCAAAGCAAACCTCCATGTTTTTGCTGACCTAAACTGGCCTATTCTTACCCTCAGGTGAATGTGGCAGGTGGACAACAGAGAGGTGTGGACAAACCAGGTGGCTATTGTAATTTCAATGTTACTACTGCAATAATTACTCTGTTGGTTTCCCTGCAAGGTTGAAGTGAAAAAACTAGAGCATACCTTAATATAAAACACTGAGGCCGCCTCTCCTGCAGCATCATGTGGTACGCCCTCTCTGCTGAGGAGAAGATGTGAGGAGGTAAAGAGGAGCAGAGGCGCCCGGTCGAGCTCAGATACAACTGACTCACCTGGGAAAATAGATGAAATAATGAAGTATTGAGTAGTTGAGGTTAATCTGAATACCAGGTTAGATTAGTGTAATACAGGGTGAACATAATGTCTCTTTATAGTTAAATTACAACGGCAATTAATATGATATCCTAATTAGATTTGTTCTGTTGTACTTTTTAATCACATTGCATTTTTTGTATTTCAGGCATCCTGTTGATTAAAGAGGCGTCCTTTTGAATGAACCCCTAAAAAGGGCTACTCCTCAAGAGAAGGCACCATGTGTAT
Organism: Periophthalmodon schlosseri; assembly: GCA_000787095.1. Classification (NCBI taxonomy): domain Eukaryota; kingdom Metazoa; phylum Chordata; class Actinopteri; order Gobiiformes; family Gobiidae; genus Periophthalmodon; species Periophthalmodon schlosseri. The sequence continues at coordinate 135,275 of KN474005.1, read as the reverse complement.
CATGACTTCTATGGGGCTATGCTAAAGATATTGTCGGCCAAAGATACAGGACATTACTGAACTAAAGCAAATGATAACAGATGCGTTTACAACCGCTATGCCACAGCGAACATGGCAAGAAATCCAGTCCCGTCTTGATGTGCTTCGTGCGACTAATGGAGCCCATATAGAGGTGTATTAAATGAGGTCAAAAACTTTGCAAACCACTGAGTACAATAGAACAAATCTTATTCATATATCTTATCAATTGCCTTTGTAATACATTTTTTTATTGTAAAGAGACTTAATGGACACCCTGTATTTTAAATCCAGTGAAGGTTTGTTTCAGTATTAAATAAGAACACACAGGTAAAATTAATACTACTCACAGTCTATTGTATTGTTTAGGTTGGGTTAATTTAGGTAAGGTTAATTTATAGTAATTATCAGCTTTTGATTTATTTAATATTATATCTACATTCTTTCATAGTCTATATATCTACATTATACATTTACAGCAACATCAACCTGGTGATAATTTTAAAATTATATTGAGATGATGCAATGTAGACACTGTGATACAAGCCAATAATCTGCCGTCATGACCCAGATTTTTGTTCAGGTTTTTCTAAAAATACAAACCCAGGCACCAGACACAAACAAGCAAATGATTAAAAAGTAATATGAACTCGTCTGCGTTGGTGCACAGGGACGATGCACAACATAATGGAAAAAATGATATTAGGCTCAACCCCTGAGACATTCTGTTACATACAGTAAACAAGACAATATTTTTATGCTCTGATCTTTTTGCTGTGGTAGTATATTTAAGAGACGAGCCTGGCTGCAGACTACCAGATCAGAGGGGGTGTCAGACAGTTGGAAGACGTGCTATTTGTAACATATGTCCATATTATATTGGCTTCACTACACTCTCAGCGTGATATGGCGCCTGGAGTGATTCCAGCGCTGGGCAGGACAGTCAGATGTGTCTGGCTTTGTTATTCATGAATGGAAGAATATAACTGACATCAACATTTTTAAGTGTTTATAAAAATGATTGGAAGTGTTTTTTCATGCAATCGTATAATGTAATTTGTAATGAATCTAGTATGGGTTTCCTTTGTACAGTGTAACCTGAAAATCCTTGGGTGAACTTGCGCTGTCAGCTTTTTGCTTTGCATCAGTGCCAGGAAGATTACATTATTTATCAACCACAATCTCCATTGAATCTCTAGAGCAAGGTTACTGTATGTAAAGATGTCTCGCTCACTTCTGTTCAATTAGCCTTTTAATACTTACCAAAGTGGAATAAATAGGCAATTCTTTATTTGGGTTCACCAGTAGAATAATGTGTCCAATGTAAGTCTGAAAAAAAAAACAAAAAACACAACTTATATTACCATTACACATCTTTATAATTTTGCTTTCTGCTGACTATGTATGAATGAATATGTAACAGCATGAGAAATTAGCCCCACTGACCCAGTAACCTTCCCCAGTCAACACACCACACATCTGCCCCTCCACAGTTCACTCGTCCAGACCCTTCGGCAAATGATAAAAATAACTCTCTCAATTTCCGACTGCATTTCTATCTCTCCATTGCTGCCAGAGTCCCAGAGGCGGTTAGACAGTTAACCCTCCCTCCCGTGAGATAACACAGGCGTCGCTGACATTCACCAACAAGCTCTGTCCTTAGGCTGTGGCTCAAGGTTAATGACTTATACCAACTAGCCCCTCAGGAAGACAACAAATGCACTTGACTTATTTAAATTTGTGAATTAAGGGATGTAGCGAATGATTAATTAGGGACTTGGAGATGGTAGAAAACCCAATGCGATGAGGGTTTACTGTGTAGAAAAGTGTGATTACGAAGATGTAAAATTTAAGACAAAACTGACCAAATACAAATCCACAAATTAAATCTGCTCAAGACCTGGTGCTGGACAGTACCAAGTTACATTTACTCAGTTACAGTTCCTCAAGTAACTTTTAAATACATTTGTACTTCTTAGAGACATTTCTAGACGGCATATTTTTACATCTATTTGAGTAATTTATTTTACTTTCTTGAGAAAAAGGTTTGTCTAAAAGTGCCAAAAGCAAAAACATGTTGGCAATATTACATTATTTAAGAATTTGTGTTTCATGCACTGCTCCTTCAGATATGATTTAGTTTCCTTGATTTTTGTGGTACATCCTTTGAAAGTACTAGATATTGAGCGTTTTTTAATGTTTTATCTTTCCAATTAATTCAACTTCAAATGATGAATCCAATGTTACATCCAGACAGTTACTCTTATAGTTACTCTTACTTCAAAAGTAGTTACCTCAAATACATTTTTTTCAACAATTTTGGCTACTCTACCCACCTTTGATCTAGACTGGGAGGAGTGCACATTTTTCCATAACGGACCATAGTTACGACGTTTAATTTTGTGTAATCTTATATATTAAAACGTATTTATCGTGGCAATAAATACAATTATCCGATCTCTTTTCTGTTTTTGTGTGTGTGTGTGTGTGTGTGTGCTGGGGCAGTGGTCTTGCTATTCTGGCACAAGGGACAGAGCGAAGGGACAGAGCAACCATCAAAGACCCCCGTAGCAGACCACCCTGCTGAGAGCATATGGACCATTCACAGCTTTTGTCCAAGCCCACTTTCCCCTTCAAACGCATCACTCCCATAAATATCTATAGACAATTCTCATATAAATCACCTAAAGCATTCTATCTTCCAAGCTGGATGAACTCTAGAATTGTCAGTTTAATTTCCTCTTTTCCATCTCCCCTATATTATCCTGTATCCACGTCCCCTGCTGTGGATTCGCCTACTGCCTGTGGCCCTCCTGGTTTCCATAATAATACACAATTACCAGCACTTCCTCACTAGACAGCTCTTCATTGATCTGACTCCAGCCTTTGCACAAAATATTCCCAATAGAGAGACAGGGGCAAAGTTTTAAAGGAAGGACGGAAATTGCACCAATGTAATAGGCAAAATTGTTGGAGATTAATGGATTTTTTTACCCGTCGATCTCAATGATATTGATTTTGCCATTGTCACCAGTGGAATTACATGGCTGAGCACGACGACATTTACCAGGGCTAAAACGAAATGCTAAATTATGACCTCAAAAACTAGGAAAGAAGGTGCTTACTAAAGAGGATAGGTTGAATGTGAAATGTGACGTTATCCTGACAGCGCTGTATCTGCTTGTTCTTATAAATAATTGATGGTGAGCATGACTTTCTGAAATGTGAGACAAAAGCATTAAGAAGCATACATAGATTTGGTCGTTGCCGAAGCGTTTCTGCATCTCGTAGAGGAGACTGCTGTCGGTGAGCTCGCTCAGTGATGCCAGGTCATCACTGGGCGCTGGAGGCATCAACTTGACCTAAAAGCCATTTAAGGATTCATGTGAAATAAACAGTAAACACACTTTACGCATAAGTCATATGTTTGTAACAGGGAAAGCACCTGTTCAAGTTTGCTAGTTCCAGAGCCGAACGGGCTGTCAAGGCCATTGTCCTGAGAGGGCTGTCGAGTCAAGCCTCCACCTGCCTCCCGAAACATCGCACACTTCTCCAGAAAACTGTCCCGTTTAGAGATGGACACACCAAAAGGATTCCTGTATAAGAAACAACGCAAAACATTAAAATGGACAAGATTTGAGATGACCTGCATAACAAGGTCCAGTTATGTGCACCAACACTCACAAGTTCTTAACAGGAGTGTTGAGGTCCTGCAGTGCACCTTCATCCTGTTGGTCAGTTGAGGGCAGAGGGGATGATGGGTCTTTTAGTCTCTGTAACCAGTTTTCCTCTGCACTCAGAAGCATTTCAGCTATGGGTTGAGATGCAGCGATATCTAAACAAAACAAAATGAGAAATTCAGTTACCAAATTCTTTTATATTATACTTCACAGTGGTAAAGTATCTACTTAAACTTTGGTTACACTTTATAACTACATCTTAATTACCCTTAATAAAGCATGAAGAAAGACACAAATATTAATAGTTCATTAAGAATGATTCCGGCTTGCAACCACTTAATAAAGGAGTCAGGGTTTGGAGTTAGGGTAAGAGGCATAAATTTATTAATTACTAAGCTTGAATCATTCTTAATAAACTTTTTGTTCTTGAATTAAAGCTTTCTTCAAGTTTTATTTAGGCTAATTAGGAGTGGTTATTATAAAGTGTTACCAAAACTTTAAATGTTCTCTTTTAGTGAGTGATTATCTCAAAAACTTGATAAATTCTTAATACCATCTTTAGGCAAGGCAAGGCAGGCTTATTTGTATAGCACAGTTCATAACCAAAGTAATTCAAAGTGCTTTACAGAATAAGAAAGGCATTAAAATCACAATACAACAAATCAAAAAATAAATAATCATCATAAAAAACCTTTCAGTCATATGCCCAGCTAAACAGAACAGTTTTGAGCCTGGATTTAAACATCGCCAAAGTAGAGGCATGTCTCATCTTTGCAAGTTAGTGTTCAAGTTCTTAGGTTTAAAATAACTCTTTAGTCCTCTGCCCCGACAAACTCTGCTCCTATTTTAGATCCTTGGGGAGGACTGAGCACCACTACAGCATGTGAATGCCACAGTGGATCATCCATCTGTGCTTAAGATGAGAGAGGAGTGTGAGTTACCTATGTCTGTAATGAGGTCTAACAGGGCACAGGGGAGGGGAAAGGCTTTGGTCCATCTTTTTATTTCAGCCTGACTGACAGCTCCCTGGACCCCCATCTCCAGCCTGGTGTCTCTGCTGTCATGTGGTTGCTAACAGTGGCATTGGGGTGTTCCAAATGAAAAAAGGGGTTGATTGTGTAGGTCTCAAAGGGCTTGTCTCACGTCCATTCTAGGCCGCTACGCTCCGAGAGAGTATTGATTAACGCCCAAGTGAGATGTGATAAAGCCGTGAGATTGAGTAGTGTGAGGCGGCCATGTTGTTTGAAGTCCACTAGTAGAGGTTACACGGTAGAAGCAAAACCAGTGTTATCTTCACTCACATTAAGCGGTATTTAGACGACTCACATTTCAAATGTAAATCCAACAACTAAGGCCTAAGAGTGGATTTCAGTTTATAAATCCTAAACATGATACTGTGACTGACACGGATTATCTCACCATTATGTCACCTGTATTTCGATGCATAAGTGAACATTTTGTCAGCACTTTATACATTTGAAGGATCAAATCAGGACAATTCTCTAAAGGTACTTTGAGTATGTAGTGGTCCACCAATGTTCTCATAACCCCAATACAATGTATATTCTCATAACCCATCGACTAATTATGCTTGAAAAACATGAAACATGTAATAAAATCCTCCTGAGCCTGAACGAAAATGTGCTCTATACCAAGTAATTGAAATTCTCCATGCAGTCACATGAATAATGATATGTTTTCTAAATACGTGCTTTTAATTAATTGCGCCAGCCTCTTCATAATTAACACCCATATTTGGTCTTTCCTTCACTAATTAACGAGCCCTCAGTTTCGGATACACATGTGCAGTGAAGGCAACACATTCATTAGCACCGCGGGTTACTGTGTTTGTTTTCTATTATCACACTCATGATCATTTTGCATATTAACAGGCTGATCTTGATGAAGTCAAAATCCATTTCTTGGTGTCTTTGCATCATTAACTTTTTGCCAAAATATGCCAGGCCATATCCCACAATCTCAACACATTTTTACACACAGAGTATTACAATGGGTTACCTGAGGGTTTGTCTTGGTTGCAGTTTAAAAGTGTAGGGTCTGCTCTGTGTTTCAGCAGCTGGTTAACGATGCTTGTCTGCAACATTGAGCAAAACAAATCGTTATACTCAACAGAATCTGAAGTCTCTCATTAAGTGATTTTCAGCTGCGTTTGGGCGGAGATTAAAAAACAAAAAGAAGAAAGAAAAAACACCAACTTTGAAATGAACTGTATAACACAACTGAATATAAACTTCTCAAGTAATTTAAGAACTCCATACAATTCAGAACATGTTTGTAGGTCTAGAAACTAAAGGTTTAGCAGTTTCTGTTTTCAAATAACAGAATATCTTTACAGTGGACTTTCAGTTATAACTAATTGCGATTTGATAATTGCACTTTCTCAAATTGCGATTTTGATTCAACTGCGATACATGGTGCAGGCGTATTATTATTATTTATTTACAGTTTTGCATAGCTGTAATTTCACAGTATTGAAAATAATAGCAGGGAACTATGACATCCACACTAAAGCCTGTGACTCAGCACACTGGGTCAAACAGTGTAACCCGGACCAACAGCTGGGAGTGTACAGTATCTCGCCTCAAACTCAGCTGTGCTCACGCTCTATAAATACAGTACGCACGTCACTAACAGCAAACATATGAACCCCTTTAATGAGCCGGGGTGGACTGAAAGACCACAAAAAGGTCGTCTGAACGGCGGGTCAGTGTGCACCCCATGACCACGGGACAAGCAGTGGAAAGGAGAAGTCAAGATCGACAAAAGAGCAAATGTCAACTTGCTAGTGGAGTCAACCACTGTGTTTTTTTGCTGTTGAGATATCAGGGCGAGATACAGGAAAAACACTCACTGAACCAAGTCACTGATAAGGAACAAACACCAGCTGTGAGCTAGAGGGCTGACCACTTTGTCACTGTGACGAATACGGCCGTAGCAGAAACTGGATGAGTTAATGTTCTGAAGCACTAGCGTTTCCTGACTCTTTTGATACGAATTAAAAGCCCATAAATTAATCCCATCCCAGTAGGTCTAAACTATA
>KN474005.1:89957-122149 GCA_000787095.1 Periophthalmodon schlosseri | reverse complement strand
CCACAAGTTTGTAGTTAATCTCCTGACTTCTCTGAAGACTTGAATTTCAAAAGTTTCCAAATCATACACACATATACACAGAGCTGGAAAGTAGGTCACTGCACTTATGACTGAAATGATCCCACTTTGTTTCAGCTGTAATTGAAAAAATGCTGTGATATGGATCACACACCTCTATTCCCAAAGCTCAGGTCTAAGTAAATAAATGTATTTGTATTTGTTGTATTTTAATTTCTGTATCTGAAAATGGTGCTAATGTGACACAAAGAGACAGAATAAACAGCCCTTTACATAGTTTTGTCTACTCACAATTATTATAAGCAGCATTTATTATATTGTGACCTGAATAATCACCTATATTGACTAAAAGAATGCAATAAAAATTTTTTGGGTAACTATTTAATATTTATAAAATGATCCATTTTATATAAAAACGGCATTAAAAGGGCATAGGCAGCAAATGTGTAGCGACTGTATAGAAATATGTTTAAAATGACTTATGAATCCCACATGGGCTCACAGAGCCTCTGTTCTGGTGTTTGGAGCCAGCAGATAAGAGCATTAACATTAGTGCCAATCCTGAGTTGACAATGCTCTTATATTCTCATCCAAGCCCATCCTCCACTAACCCATATAAGACAAGTCTGCTAACATCTCTGTCAGCAAAATGCACCTTACGTCTGAGTGCCAACTGCAGGGAGGAAATTAAGGACACTGCCACAACAGACACACAGCAGAACAGAGGAACAGTAATACAATAACATAGGCTGCATTAACAATTTGTGTCAATCAGAGATAATGCTGCCAGTCCAGAGACCAATCATTTCTCCCCATTAAAATGGTAAACTACCATATTCAGGAAAAGATTTATAGCAGTAATGATAAGGAAGCCACTCGAGAACAGAGCACAGAAGAACCAGGCGACTGGGCTGAGAGATATGACTGTCACACTGAATATGTCTAAATTATGGAAAAGTGATAATGTTTCTCAACAGGAGCTTAGCGCACCATGCAAAAGAGACACACTTGGAACTGCTATGGCAACAGAGAGAACTCAAGTGTGAAACCAGGACTATGGGAACAACAACAAAAGATTTTTATAAACAAACACGGTGCAGCAGCACTGTAAACAGTAAACAACAACAGTAAACAAACATACTGACTGTATCCATGAATTCAAATTATAATTAGGCTGCTAAACTGACAAAAAGGGTCTTGACCAAAGAGCTGAAGAAAATGCTTTGTAGACCTGCACAAAGTCATTGGCCCATACTCTCATATCTTATCCCAAAAACATTTCATACTTAACTTGTCGTCCAGTGACAAAAATGTCTTGGTACAAAAAACATGAAATTAATTTTACAAATAGTATGCAACTGATAAACACCACATCACAAAAAACACATTTACAATCTCTACTTGGCCCTACTTCAAACATATTGTACAGTTCTCCATAGACCAGTCAGGCACCAATCACTCAGGACCCAATCAAACTCAGCATATCTTCAGCTAAAACGCCCCGGGTCCAATCAGCATCTGACGAGCCCTTCCCCGCCTGATGAGAGACTGGTGTTCCCACCCTTTCAGATGCCCGTGTGCCCCTTCTGGACCCTATCATGGCTACAACACTCAAGTCTGCCTTTTGCCATACTGTTTACTGCCTGTCTGTGCAGTTAGTGTGTATTGTTTTATGTCAGTTCTCACCAGGAGCAGCAGCAGCACCACATCAGCATGGTCACACACACAGGCCACATGCAGAGCGGTCCATTGGTCCTCGTCCTGCAGGTTCACGTTCAGTCCACGTTCAATCAAGAGCTCAGCCGCAAACACGTTGTCATGGCGAGCACACTGCAAGCGAGCAGACACTTTTCAGTGACCAATCAGTGTATAACAGGACATATTTTATTACATTTGTATTGGTATATTTGTATAAAATAAAGAATTAGGGATAGGAATTATCTTTTCAACAAAAGCAATGTAGAATACTATATAATAAGTTCCCTTAAACGCGTTAGCCTACATTGGTTTTGTGCCACTAAACTTTACTCTCAGTTACATCATTGCACACTTTAGAAATGGGAAACTCCAGTTATATGAAAAATATGACAAATACGACAGTGGTTCCCAGTGGAGCTCATTATTGGCCCTTCTTTCAACCCAGACTATTTTATTGTGAGACTATTTTCACAGAGCCATAGTTAAAATATTTTTTCTTCTACAACCAAATATTCTTACTATAAAATAGAATGTAAGTTTAAAGGTGCACTATGTAACTTTTCCAGTGAAGGGTCAGCCACCTGCTTATCTCCATGGAAATGTTATAGCTTTGCCTGGTATGTTTCACAGTGTGGTATTAAGCTTCCCATCTTACTTGTCAAAAACAGGCCCACTGACGTAGACTTTCTTACCAGGTGTAATAGCGATCCTCCAGACGCTGTTGTTGTGTTGATGTCAGTTCCCTCCTTCAAAAGCCGCAGCACTGAAAAGGAACAGAATTTCTCAGTTATTAACCTTGAATAAGTTAAACCTTACCTTGCAGACAGGCCATTAAACAGCCAAAGACCCAACCTTAGCAGACAGGCAGACTCCCTGATCCATGCCACTCAACATAAAACCCTATGAGAAGTGTCCTCTAGCCGCCTTTGACATGTCACTGAGGCGGGGCGGCAGTGGGTCACAAGTACTTACATACTTCAAGGTCTGGTGAGCATCACAACCCACTCACAGTAGACAAGTAACACAAGCAATGCAAGAAGACTGAGGAATACAGAAGTGGGCAGCTAAAGATAAAACAAGGTCATAGGGGTTTACGTAGAGTAGGCTGCAAACTAGCTTTGTTAAAAAATCAATAACCAAATACTAATCAACACTAAAACTTGTATTAAAAGTAGATACTCATTTGAATTAGTATTAATATAGTTTTAGGATGGTCTTCATCTATATTAGAGATAGCATGAGACCACAAAATAATATTAAAGACACTTATTTTGTGTCGAAAATTATATTCAATTGTATAAAAAAGAGGTGGTACTGAACCTTTTCTTTAGTTTTGATACTGAGTTTGACATTTCAGTCTCGTGACAACACAACTGCAAACTAATAACTTTGTTCCAGGCTTGGCACTGACATAACCATAGTATAATATAAACGCGTATATTTGGAGGCTGAGCAAAAAGGGTTCGATTCCCAGACTGAGTTGGATGTTTCTGTGTGTGTTCTGTTATTTTCCAATGCTCCAATGTCCAGTAAAAACAAACTAAAATCTGTCCTCCAGCTGAACAAACCTAGGATCGGTCAAATGCAGAGGTCACATTTCTTTACAAGGACAATAAAATATATCTTACCATTCCTACATTTGTAGACATTTCACAAAAACTAGGAGATTGTTATCATAAAAAGTAAATGCTGTGCAACAGTAAGAGACAGGCCACTATTTGGACACATAGTATTAGACGACAGGAGAGAGATACAGGCTAAAATCTGCCCGACCTTCCACCACAAATACAGCCGCCACTGTCGACACCTAAACCAACACCGCAATCTTTAAGCAAAACCGGGAGCTCAGCAGACAGTCGCCATGGTAATTACCTTCGCAATCTGTGTAATGAACTCCGATGATGACCCCCAAGAGGTCATTTCACTTACAGGGCCGTTATCTCGACAGCAGCAGTAAATAAGCATCGCTAAGCTCATACACAGCTCACGTCTTTAAGCTACAAGACAGAGGCAAAAAAGCAATTCAAAACAGTGTCAGGGGGAATTTGTCTCACAGTGTTACAGACTTCAGAAGTGATAAAAAGAGCAACATGGATTTTGCTATTTACATACAAGTACAATACACCTACCACAGCAGTGACAAAGACATTCTCTCACCTCCACCCACACTCCAGCATGTTTCGAGCATTATGATATGTTTATTGCCTCTGTTTATACAAGTTTATATGACTTTTACCTTCACAATGGTTTGCAAGGACGTTGCTTTTACAAGATAAGAGGACTAAAAGGGTCTAAGTGAAAATCCAGCTTGAACGTTTAGAAGAAATTGGACAGTGTACAATTGTACAAAAAAGGCTGTCCATTGAGCCACAATACCTAAATATCTTACTTCTGTTCACACTGGTACTTGGAAGATAAGAGAAAGCTAAATACTGTAATCCGCCCATTAAAATCAACGTACACATGGCGGAGCACACAGTTGGTTAGACATCTGGACATGCCGCCTCAGCTCTCTGCAAGCTGTCCCTTTGTAAGAGCTTGTCAGGGGTGGCCATTGACTGATTCTGTTACCTTCTCACTAAACAAGAGAATTTGCCTAATGAAAGGTGAGAGGTCAAGAGCCGTGTATTGACCCTAAGGCCATAATGAACACAAAACAAAGTGAACGTGTGGCAAAAAAATCTTAACAAGGAATCAATACAACTGCTGTAGACGCATGCTCCGTCAAGACAAATAGTAGTGGAAGGTCCATCCGGAGTCTGGGGCCATCTGTTCATTCCATATGCAGCAGACATTAAAATGTGTGAGTTCATTTAAAAATCATTGCTGAAATAGTACATTAAGCCAGCACAAAAAAAGCTATTTTTGGTTTGCATAGCTCTAGTTTAGTGGTGCTGTCTACCTGAAGTGCACTTTTTTAATCCAGAGGAAGCAGATAACAGCAGATACATAACAGGATGTGTTCACAAACTCCCAGAATTTGTAATAATTTCCATTTTTAATAAGCGTCACCTTGGTTAATTTGTGCTGACAGAGAAAATGTTTGAATTTTAGACCAGTTTTGGATTCACGTGGTACAAAGGTACAAAAAAAACTACATCTTGAAATCATTTATCAAGAAACTATTGCACTTCGACAGCAGCTATAATGAGACTTGTGACATATAGTTGAGTATAGGTATGAAACATGCTGATAAAGCATTGCATAAAATCATCGGCCCATAATATACTCCATGTGGGATCCATTAAGATGCACAGTGTATTTGCCAGGCCCACTCAGTCGCACTCATTCACTCCAGCCTACAGTATGTATTTGAAGTGTGTTGTTGGCGGCTGTAGGGAAGGCTGTAGGAATGAGGCTGTCATTTTGTGGAAAATTGCAAAACAGCTGTTGGAGACATATGTGGAGTTTCCATGGTAACGAGGCACCGGTAGATGAGAGAAAAAAGGATAGGTGTACGTATTGGAGATGTGCAGGTGTAGAGGGCAACAGGAAGTACTGCTAATGTGGTCCTACAGTACGTGTTATAACAAGGAAGGGGCAATTTTGAAAACTCTACAATGTTCTTTTACTAATATGTTTTTGTACTTTCAACTAAGGGTCAATTAACAGTATTCCTACCATTGCAACATAGGGCAGTCACCTTGCTGGACCTCTACGTGTGCTCTAAATTTGATGCATTTGACACGATTACAATGCAGCTTCTGTATATGGCACACTCCGACAAGACAAATCTACCACTTTTCCAAAGCATCACCCTCTGACAGTCCAGTATGAGATTCTCGGCAGATCGCTCAGCTTGACGAATAGTTTGATCTCATTGGTTATCACACACGCGACAGCAGAAAACGCGTTTCACACTACCGCTCCATGTTTTTACAATGAGCTTTGGAATTTTCCCATTGTTTCCAACATGATGAAAAATGACCATCGCACGGTTTACATTAAGCCACTCGCTGCTCCAAAATCCCCAAATCTCTTCTGTCAGATGGAAGTCATATGTGAGCTTTGGTGGGGCATCTTCTAACCTCATAGCAGGATGGTCGGACTGGACAATAAACAGTACAAGTAATATTATTTCAAGATATCACAGCTGGAGATCTAATATGGTTTCTTTCCAATTTAATAACATGCTTACAGGTTTCAGTATTAGAGTAAAAAGACTCAAATTTGCCCCAATAATAATAAAAATGTCTTATTAGCCCCCAAAAATGAATATATGTTGCAAAGCCTTGTACTTTTATCTTGCTGTTTCTATCTATTTCTGGCATTTCACACATTGTCCCAGGGACATATTTGGAAAAATACCTTTATAGTTCGTACTGGCAGCAAATATGTTATGTCATGTGTACTGTTGAAATAGCAAACGCTGTAAAAATGTGTGTTGCCCTTTATACATTTGACATATCATCACAAAACACGAGTGATCTGAAGCATCAAAGTTAAATAACAGTATCTGTGAAAAGCTGAGGGGCTGAGCACACCAAGGTTTTTCTGTAGAGTTACCACTTCTAAACAAAAAGTTTGATGTTTGTCAAATTAGCTCGGTAAAATCAATTTATGACTTGCTTGTTCCGTCTCTCTTAGGACCTTGCCCTTCTGTCAAAAAGATGAATGCTTTTTGCAGTTAAAAGTTGATGTTCAGAACTTTCTATACCTCTCGGGTTTGTGTTCGAGTTGAGCGCACACTGATTGTATCATTAAAGGCACAGTGGAGCCGGAGTGACAAGTTTCCTTTTTCAATCTGAGCTGGTGAATGAGCTCATTGATGTCTTGTCTAGGGGATTCTAGCAATAGCTTAACTTAACTCAGTCCACTACAATTAACCACAATTTAAACCACCACCAACAAATAACAAAACGAGCTAAGAAGACCTTTACTAGCCTTAAAAATGCTCTGTAAGGAAACATTGAGAGAGACCAAGGGGAACTCCAAATACCCTATAAGATGCATCTGTGCCATAATCAATAATGCAAAGTAGCTTTTCAAATGGATTGTTTTCAAAAGCAGTTTTGACCAATGACACGTCACCTGAATGTGTTCAGCTGCGCCCAGAGGCAGTGCTCTAACAGGCCGTCAATCAAATGGACGACAAGGAAGCCCTAAGAGACTGTAAATACAACAATACACTGTTCTAGCAGAAACATGGTAATATGGGTGTATGGGTAAAATGTATGTTACTTTTTACAGTTTTTGCAGTTTCACCTATTATTTATGAGCAAATTGGTTAACTTTAGGCCTGCCACGATAATAAGTTCAGGTATCTGTATTTACCTAAGTAAATTTTAAAATGGATACTTTTTACTTTTACTTAACTACATTTGAGAGCAGGTATCTGTACTTTCTACTCCATTACAGTTTTGAACTGGACTGAAAAGTAAAAGTATTTTTTATGATAGTTTGAGACCTGCTGAAAAGGCTGTGGGGTTTATTTTTAATGCATTTGTACTTTGAGCAAACAAAAATATGCAAATAAAAACAGCTAGGAAAAAATTATCGATTAAATTGTTTCCGTTGAAGAAAATTCAGCACAAGTCTTCATTAAAAGCAGTACATTTGAAGCTTTTGAAGACCTCAAAATGTGCGTGAAATACTTTTACTTTTTACTCTTTAAGTACATTTTTAAACAGGTACTTTTACTTACCGTATTTTCCGGAATATAAGTCGCACTGGAGTATAGTTGCACCAAGCCAAAAAATACATAAGAATGAAGAAAAAAACATATATTTTACATGTAAAGTTGCACCCCTGGCCAAACTATGAAAAAAAGTGCAACTTATAGTCCAGAAAATAGGGTAAGTGGATTTTTTCATATAATACTTTTAGTTTTACTTGAGAATTTTTTTGCTCCAGTATCTGTACTTTAACTTGAGTAACAGAACTGAGTGCTTCTTCCACCACTGGTTAACATGGCCCACAAAATGCAAACTTAAAAGGCAGTGTCAGTAATACACTCCATCTGACACAAAGGCCTTATGCTCCCATGGTACAAAAGACAAGTGCGGGACCTAACCTGGACTCAACCATCAAACAGCTAATATTGTTTGAAGGGCAACAGCTGCTACACTTCTACATATCTCCTTTGAATCACTTGAAAGATGATTGCAAGAAATCCAATCTAACCAAATGTCACAGGGGCAGAGAGTCACCAGGCTGGATATATCATGCTTATGTATTGTAATGTTATGCATTTGTTCCATTCTGGGTAACCTTTTAGATTTGTCTTTGTCTTTTTTCTGATCCTTTTTGCATTGTTATATACTTTCCACACATTTTAACATACTTTGGCCAGCTAATCCAAGACAAAAAAAATTGCTCCATCTGTAATATATGTGCGCAACTGCTCTGATTAACTTGTGTCCTGTCAGCAGCACACACTCTTTCTCTGCCATATCTCAGAATCTCTCCTTCAGGCAGCTCACTAAAGACAAGCTTTAATTAAGATGGAACTGGGATTGTGCTGTCGGTCTCCACCAATCTGTCTGCATGTTAAGTGCTTGTTGTTCTTACTTCTGTTTCTATGGCTCATGCTTCTAATTTCTATAGCTTTCTCTGGGCATGCGGTAGGTTTGAAACAACAAAAAAGAGAACAAGGCATAACATAAGACCAGTGACACATGTTCATCAAAATTCATGTTGGGATGGGCTATATATATATATAACAGGTCAACACTGGTTTTGCATAAATGTTGCTATCCCTGACTGGCGCAGTTAAAGTACTTGCTAACCATCATATTCTAGGCTGTGGTAATTACCGACATAATTTAGTCTGGCTCCTTTCCACTTGTGATAACACTAATGAACAACTAGCACTTCCATTTTATATCTCATGTAGCCGCTGCCAAGAATTTCCGCTACCTTTTTCGAGACCGGTAAACTGACTGCATTAGCAAAATCCCATATTCTTCCAGTAGGCAGTCTCGTGGCCACCTCCACCTTATGAATCCCCAGGCAATTACTACCATCAATGTGTTTACACTCTCTCACCTCCTGAAATACTCGAGGGTGAGATCCATAAATCATTTAACATCGGGGCTCCAGCAAAGGTTAGAGCCTACAGCTAATTCTAAGGTCAAAATATTAACTTTAACTACTATTTATTATTAACACAGAAATAGTCGGAACTGGGGTAACATTATAAAAAATATGGTGGCTATAAATTTTTGGCCATGTATAAGTAGCTTGGCAGCAATCCAATGACTTGCAGATATGAAAATGCAATATACAGTTAAAGCCAAGAAACCAAGATAAAAGTTTGTATTTTGCTGTAACACTGTGCCAGCTGCTGTGCCAGTCCCCATCTGAACCCCTCTTATATTCAGGGAGCAGGGATTAGCACAGTGACCTGCAAAGGCTCCTCACAGAACTGATACAGATCCACACAGACAGCTGGCCCCCTGACAGCCAAGTGTTTGGCATACACCAGAAGCAGTGCTGTACTGTAGTTTGAATAGAGAGTGATGCCCTTCGAAAAGACCCGAGGGATTACACAGGACTATGTAAATGGATTCAAGATTTGTGTGGTCGTTATAATTGACAGCCATTCAGAAAGTTTGTTGTGTATTTTTTGCTTGCAGATTTGGTTAAAAAGTTCCAATAAACTTTCAATTCACAAGATAAAGTTCAGTTGTGTACATTGTGCAGACTATATTGCATTATGGTTTTACGCACCGTCTTTATCATCATGACGGATTATGGCGTCTTGCAGGATGTCAGTGAGCCCAAAGCGAACGTGGTGTTTCTTCATGTGGTTAGGTAGCACCCGTGCCCTATTCGCCCCCTGCTGGCGCTGTAAGTTCTTCTCCCGTTCGTAGTAGGCTCTGATTTGGTCACAGCGCATCCGCCTGACCAGTCGCTGCCGCTGGCCGATTGGGAGCGACTCCAGCAGACACTGGTCGATCTCCATATTCTGCCGAAAGACGTTACATAGCTGGAAGCAACCTGGGAGCAGGAGAAATACAAAAGGGGAAAAAAAGTTTAACTGAGAAGAATAATTCAACATATGAATGTGATATTTATGGGCAAACAGTAAGCAAAATGCACAGAACCAGAACCAGTCTATTGCTCTTTGAGGCTGACAAGGCCAAATGTTATGACCACCTGTCTTATACAATGAAACACCTTTCCAGTAATTCAATTCAAGCCCTGCTCATTCGATATATACTTTATATTTGATATTGATAATAATTAATAATACAGATCAAAGATCACAACTCACACTCTTGGAGGTGTTGTGAGCAGAGCACACTTTCTTACTTCTAATACCTCCTCTTGCTGCTAATGTAACTCATAAACACGCTGGAGCCTTTTGATGCTGTGGTCATAATATTATGCCTGACCAGTCTTCTGAATATTGTAGTCTGTCTTTGTATTGATTTTGCTCCTCCTGTGATTTATTTACACAACTTGTGAACAGTGATGTGTTTATTTGTACTCAGAGGAGAGCTGAGAGGTACATGACAGCTTCTGTGTGTAGCCTCTGTTGGAGCAGAAGGCTGCAGCAGTTTTCTTTTACAATGCAAAATATTCCTCCCTCTCAGAGGATCGTAGCCAAATAGACTGGAAACAAAATACTCCATCTGTGATTGTATCTGCAGGTAAAGAGCAGTGATGGCTATGCCATTAAGTTGAAATTCTTATTTTGAAAATCTCTACCTGGATTAACACTTATAAAAACAGTTATAATTTGGCATCTTGTCCGTTCAACAAGCCCTTTAGCTTTCCTTAAGATTTGCGTTTCTCTTTATGACTCATTAATGTGCCTCTCCTCTGTTGCTAAATATCACACAATATCATGCCAAATCCCCATTTAGACTTTTGTGTTATCTAACCAGGACACCATTAAGCTGAAGCATTAAAATATGCTTTGAATGGTGTTACATCACACTGTGAATAATACATCATAGTATTATGACAGGTGGAGCGATGATAAACACTTTGCCACTTTAGAATTTATGTGGAAAAGTAAAGATTAAAGGAGCCCCTTTATGTCCTTGCAACTTTGATGCAGGAGATATACATCTACAACCTGTACCAGCTCACCCTTCTCCTCCACACACACACACACACACACACACACACACACGCACACACACACACACGCACACACACACACACACACGCACGCACACATGCACACACGCGCACACGCCATACACTGCTCGTTGACAAAGCCCAGATGCCATCTGCTCTAACAGACCACAGAAAAGGCTCTCTTTGTGTTTGGGCATCTGATGAGAGGGTTACCACCATTGTGCTTCTCGGGACAGGTGTCTACTTCAACTGTATTCAGGGACTTGGCTGCAGGTTGGCAAAACACACAGACTCTAAAAGCAAATTGTGAACCATATCCAAATCCCAGCTCTAAATCAAATTTTTCAGACCACAAACTCTTTCCTCTATCCAACAGAATGACGCACAGGCTTTAAATGGTTTGTTATCTTTTGGTTTCCCAACAGAAAACCCATTGCACAGTTATTGGGAGGATTTTACGCCAGATGCCCTTCAGACAAAACAGTACACACATTGAGAGGGAATTAAACTGCTACCTACTGCACTGAAGGCAGAAAGTGACACCATAGTGAAGGATAACTAAGCTCAAATACATCAAGAACATCAGCTGAATAGGAGCAGTAACCTACACTGTTCTCATCACACATCTGGGAACAACTTTAGTAAAATTAACCAAGATTAAACTAGCAAAAAATAGAATTAATTTTTAAATTATATTGTACTACAGCACTGTCTTTTAATTACAGTTTCAACTTTAGCGATAACTAAGGCAAGGCAGCATCAGCTAGATGCACCCAGGGACTGCAAACCTCAAGGCATTACCCCCATAACAGTGGCATATACAGTAATTGGCCACATGTGGAGGTAAATGCTAAGAGGCTTCCATGTAACATTGCAGAGTCCAGTTTCTCACCGTCTCTTTTTTTTTACACTGATGTAAAGTATACGATATGGAAACTTAGGAAAGCATGAAATGAATGAATGAAGTAACTGGAAAATTCTTGATGGTTGAGTATAGCCCACACAGCTGAATGAATCATAAAGATGAGATGGGAGAGAGAGGTAGAAAGGCTGTAGCATTATCTCTTTGCCATTCCATTTCCAAAGCCATCAGCTATTGATTGAACATGGAACATACCCAACCGGCTCCAGCTAATAACCCTGACAGCATTGCACCAGCCTGTAAATGAATGAAAAATCGTCCACGAGATCAAATAACAGAGCAGATATCAGTGTAGGAAGCAATATTAAACCTCATGTTTGTGGGGACGGTGGCTGCTCCAATATCCAAATACCTGAATGCCCTCTCTGGGTTATTGAGCCATTATTTTCAAGCAGCACCACTTTCCCTCATTGTGACTCCTTGCACCAATTCCTCCTGTCACTCACTCTTCTCTCCGCCTGTCTGTCACCAACACTCCTATTTAAATCACTATTTCCCTCCCTCTCCATCTGCCTGGTTTTTCTCTCCAAAGGGACTTTTTCTCCGTGTCAGTCTGTCACTGGGTTCTTAATATGCCACTCTTGTGCATTTGTGCATTGTAATGTCTTATTTTTTTTCTCTATTTTAAATCTACTAGTATAAGCCACTACCTGCCGCATACACCGGCCAACTTCCCAACATCTGCAGCACTGAGCTCTCTGCAGCACACACCCACCACCACACATTGGAAGTTGCTGTCATAAATGTCACTGCAAGCTCCAACATAGGAATAGATTAAGCTACAATGAGCTAGACAAAAATGCATGGCTTTCAGCGCGATGTTGCACACAGAGTTAGCGTTGCACATAGACGCATGCATTGGGTTACTCACAGCATTTGATGAAATGATAGTGAGACATTTTCAGAATCCGGTGAATGGAAAGGCGTGTGTGGGTCAGTCGGCCAGCAGACAGTGGCGGAGGAGGAGGCAGCAGCTACAGGTTTCACTTAAAACTAACGCGGACCTCGTAACCAAACCGAATGCATTATTAATCTGCTGGCTGCATGCGCTCCCCGGTCTGCATAATTCACCAGCCGTGGTAGTAGTAGCAGAAGAAGTAGCGGCTCCTATTGCAGCAACACCGTTCGGCATCTATCTTTCTCACTACCTCTCACTCTCTCTCTCTGCTTCGGTCAAGCTGTCGGCGAGTTTGCAGCTGTCCCTAACTCTCCCCTCTTGCCTGCAGTTCGAAGAGGAGGAGAAGAAGAAGCCAAGTGGCGGCATCTACACAGCCATGACGGTCGCACGTGCACAGACCTGCGTCACTCATAGACAACCGGTAGCATCCCTCCTCCCCCGGATCACACACCCCCGATGACGCAATGCTCCTCCGGCTTCCACACGGCAAACATGTATGTGATGTATTCTGCACCTTTTGAGTGGAGCGGAGAGGGAGCCGGCGAGTAACGGTGTAGAATGACAGAATATTAAGGAAGGCTTGGTACAGCAGGGGGAGCAAGAGGAGAAAAATTGAACTGTAAGCTAAAGTGTAAAGGATTGCAAGAGGGAGAGAGAGAGGGATAGTGGAGAGCTGCTGCACTGCGGTACATTTTGGTACATGACAAATACAGTTTCCATCAAGTCTTTTATATGGGTCAAAACATTGAGACAAGGGCTTAGTGCGCGTTCAAAGCTTGTCATCCCGCAGTTAACGTATCTAAAAATCTAGTGAGGTGAGGTAATGCGGACTCACTAGGTCTAAAGGGGAAAACGCTTAAAGGCTGAATGTCTCGGATGCTTTGCCTAAGTAGGTGCGGATTACATTATAAAAAGGCTGATAAATGCATAGGATATGAAAATAGCATAATGGGAAAAGGAGAAGATGTAGCCAGATAAGCAGATGCGCGCTTGTGATGCATGTGTGACTAAAGCTCTAACGTGACACAGAATTTTGAATGTGTGCCACTGCCTTAAAGCCATGCAGGACAAAGATTGCTGCATTTTCCCTCTTGCACAGTCAAATAAGGGCAATCGGAGATGGGGTGGGGAGCTAAGGAACAATTGAGGACTATTTAGTACACAGGACAGATGAGGACAAGGGAATAAACTGCAGCTACGGTAAAAGCAAACAAGTGCAGCTGTAGATCAATGTATGCCAGGCTGGAGTAAATCTTGACATATGAAATTAGGTCATTGACTTATATGAAATCTACCAGGGCAAATATAGAAAAATCTACCTGGGGAAAACATAAGATGGGATTTGTATGCATTCTGCGAGTAGGAACTTCAATGTATCTTAAATAAGTCTCATCTCCAACTCAACTCGCATAC
Organism: Periophthalmodon schlosseri; assembly: GCA_000787095.1. Classification (NCBI taxonomy): domain Eukaryota; kingdom Metazoa; phylum Chordata; class Actinopteri; order Gobiiformes; family Gobiidae; genus Periophthalmodon; species Periophthalmodon schlosseri. The sequence goes on along the minus strand of KN474005.1, from coordinate 108,167 downwards.
ACTAGAGCGTTTTCCACACCCAGGAAAATTAGATTTCAAGTAACGACTTTAAAGGCTAAAAATGCGTAATCCATGTCTAAAGCAAAAGGATGAACAGGGAATTATGTCAAAAGTGAATATGACAAAACTGAAAGTAAGTCATGCATTTTGAAGGAAATTAAAACTTGACTAGGCTACAATGGAGAAAAAATACTAATATTTCATTGTGTTTTTTACTGCAAACAGGGTTAGCTGAAGAAAAAATCATTACATTATCAAATAAAATGCAGCTAATTGCGGCCATTCAGATGCTGATTTCTATTCATGTATTCTTGCCGACCAAACAACAGTGCACTTACAAGACACTTCAGAGTATGGTCCATTATTCATTCATCATTTTCCTTGGGATAGACAGACAGAGAAGCCCCACTCTGCTCCCTAACACATTCAAATAGACAATCTTGTGAAGTGTTGCTCAAGAACACAAAAACAGAAGGCACTGGGGAGGACATCTGAACCGCCAACTTTTGAATCATCAGTAACAAAAGTAAAGGTCAATATAATGATTAATTCATGATTTTTTACTTATTTCTCATTTGCATTTGAGCCATCGTACAGTGCTTCTGGGGCAACCTGCCAGGAGCTCCCAGGGACCCATCTTCAGATCTTCAGCTAAACTTGGCCAGGACTACCTTAGCTGGCAGATTTTACCTATTGTGAATGTTTTAAGTAGATTGAGAATACCAGAGAGTCCAGAGGAAACCCATCAAGAAACTGTACAGAAAGGCCCCACAATGGCCAGGGATGGAAGCCAGATGCTAACCACTCAGCAACTTCAAAACAACAAAACCAAGGTCACTTTACCATGCTGCTAAAAATGGGACTTAAACGGTAAGTGGTCACATTTTTATATAGCGCTTTTCCACCTTCACGGCACTCACAGCGCTTTACATCAAGGAACCACTCACCCATTCACACACACATTCATACACCAGTGAACGCAGACACTGGGGCAAGATTGGTTAAGTGTCTTCACTGGGGCACAACGACAGCAGTCATCTGTGGGAGCTGGAATTGCACCGCCAAGCTGTGGATCAGTGGATCTGACCGCTCAACCAATGATGTTTATGTTGAGAGCAGGATTTGAAATACCAACCTACAGATCAGTGGACAAACACTCAACCAACTGAGCTACTGTCGCCCAAACTTAAGGTTAAACTGTTTCAAACAACTTCATTAGACCTCTGTGTACCACCCAGCGTACTAGTACCACAGTTTGAGAACTAGGCCTGTCACAATATTTACTACATTGACTTATCATTCAGTACATGATAGATCAAACAATATTTTTTGGGGGTCAATATTTATTGTAGGTTCTTTTTCTTTGTACTAGTGGGAAAACTGTCGTTACTTTTCTGTACTCCGCTGAGATTTGTGCTGTAGAGGGTTGAATTATGAACTTCTATGACTCATTATATACACAAGCTAATTACTTAAGTGCTGCATTCTGTTATTAATTTATTGCAGCTCATGTTTTTAAGAATATTGTACATTCTGAATACCTCCGCCACTTTCCCTGTGGGGTGTATTTTCGGTCAAGTATAACACAGTGTCTGTAGCATTACCATGTTCGCCACAGCACCCAGACCTCACAGCAGTGGATCTGTCAGGCAAATGTCATGCTTTCTCCTTCCAAATGTCGAGATGTATTAAGGGCTGCAGACAAACCTTCGCCGTTCGTGCCTGCAGCTATAGACATGTAACAAGCAGTAACAGGCTCAGTGACAAGACGGGACACAAGGACAAAGGTGAGACACGGATTCAGTGAAAAAAAATAAAATACTCAGAGCTACATCAACAGAGGCAAGACGACAAGGCATTATCACGGCATTGTACTGTGCTGCTAAAATTAGGTCAAGCGCCGAATAGAAAGAAAAAGCATCAAATAGAAGAAAAAAAAACACTAGATAATAGAACAAACAAAAAGAGATGGGTGATTGTTCTATTTATAAAAGGACAAAGCATTGATTATTAGCAGCATGATAATATGTTTGGTAATATTCTGCTAATGAGGGTTTATTAACAACATGCTGTAAATATCATGTCAGTTGCACCAATGAGCTTAAACTTAAAATAGGTCTAAATATATAAACTGGTTGAGGTGCACCATGTAACTATTCAGGTGGAGGGTCAGCCACGTCTCCATAGTGATGTTATTGCTGTGTCTGGATTGTTCCAGATTATAGCATTAATGTTATCTATGTTGCATTTAATTAATTACAGGCATTTTTATTTATCAAAAACCGTTAGGCTATGATCTGTGAACTGACTTGTGACTTGGCCTCGTTGCGTCACTTACTTGTCTCCATGGAGATACCTAATTTCAATGTCTGTCGATTTTGTGGAACATTTTTGGCAAAATTATAGTGCACCTTCAGATCATTTGAAAGCATGTATGTATTTTATAGTGCATTTTGTATCATATTTATTTTATTATTCTAAAGATTCTTGTGATTGAAACACTGAATTTGCTAATAACACATTTGAAGTATGGCTATTACAACATACATTTATTCAAAGAAGCATTTGCGAGCTGTTTTAAAATGTCAATTGTCAAACCTCAATCTACCAGTGTCATTCCCCGAGGACATAATTTTTGCTCTCTGTAGCAGAAGTGTTATCAGACCATCATCACCTTGGGCTGTCAGTCATTACATCTTGTGTTCGCTCCTCTGTTCACACACACACAGGCCTGTGAACAAGTCAACTCACCAGGGCTCTCTCAAACTGACAGTAATAATAAGAGGTGTCTGATATAGACGTTACCAATTATACCAACGCTCTATTCCAGTCATGCATAACAAATCTACATTGAAGACCTTTCATATTATGTTAGAAAATGGTTTGTAATGCAGTTATAATAAAGGGCAGCTTAACTTGAACACAACACATAATTGGAGAGCACTGACTTCCAAGACAACTGGACTGGGTTTAACTGGACCGGGTCTTCAGGATCTGGACGTGGACGATGTACACAACCATGCATCCACCAAGACATTATCATGGTCACTCACTGACAAGACTGCACAGATTAAGTCAAAATATAACAATTTGAAAATGTCATTAACAGAACTTTCTTTTGTGAAATGCTTTGGATCACAACTTTCCTAATAAACCATAAAACAATTAGCTTCACCCTCATTATGCAACATTATAGCACAGAGCATTTCAAATAAACACAGAGGCCGATCAGGAAACAAAAATACAAATTAAATCAGGATTTTCCAAATGATTTACATTCCTTAAATATTCATGAAATGTTACGACCCAGTAGCCCATATGTCAATCATAGTAATATAATGTAATCAACCATCTCCATCCAAAATAGCAGCTCACAGCAAGAGCCTACACAACAGGAATTAATATTTCATACCTGCTTATAGTACACATGAATAGCATGCAGATTAGGTGAGGGAATTAAATAAGTAAAACCCTCTATGAATAAACTCACATTACAGTTGTAATGACAACAACAGCAGTCTTAGTCTTAACACTTTTTAGAATGATTTGTTTACTGATATACATCATCCGTACTGTGCATTAAATGGCTAACTTCCTCTTCCCATCTGTTCTATTATAAATTCTCAGTGGGTCTAAAGCTGTAATTGAGTAAATGATTTTCAATGGCGTTGTCTCCAGAGGGTAAGTGAGGTCCAGTTTGTCCCGCAGCACAATACAATACAGGCTTTGAGTTTAAATAATCAATAACAACACAAAACAAGTGTTACGACCCAGCTCTGCCAGTGTTAGGGGGAGAAACAAAAAACAAGATGTTCAAGTGGTATAAATAAAGTTGTAATTTAATGAAGAGGAATGTAAAACATAAGGTGACAAAGTATGTACAGGAACGACACAACACAATAGAAACAAAGGAGAATTTACACGAAGCAAACCAATTGTGCAGAAGGCCTATAAACAGAAAGGAGTGACAAATGAAAACATAACAAACAGTAAACAAGCAAACAAACATAAACAAACAGTAAACTCAGGCACATAAGTGACTGACACACAAGAGATACAAAATGACATACATATTTTCTGCACAACTGGCTTGCTTAATGTAAATTTTACTTTGTTTCTATTGTTTTGAATCGTTCCAGTACATATTTTGCATTCATGTTCATTAAATTACAACTTTATTTATACCATTTTAATACTGCTTTGTGTTACTTTCCCTAACCCTGGCAGAGCTGGTTCGTAACAACAACATAAGCAACTAAAAAGACTGGCTTTTTGTTAACTTAAAGGATTCTCATAAAAGTAATGATAGAGACTAGGACAATAACTAACTTGTTCAAACTTACTATTCAGTCAATAATGTTTTAAGGAGGTCCCTGTGAAACCTATGTTATGCAAAGTTAGGTCATTTGCATCGGGACACCATAAAAACAGCAAGTCAATAAAAGTAGGAAAATAGTGCCTTGGGGTGCGCTACTATGTTTGTGAGAGTTCTCCACAGATGCTGAAATTATGCAAATAAGGAAGTGAAAAAAAAAGCATTTGTCTATTTGTTAAGTGCCACAAAATGCAGTGATACTTTCTATGGAAATACATTCAGTACCAAAAGCATTCATCTTTTGAGCTGACACAGAGAAAAAGCAAATCCATAAACTTAAAGATGATGTACTTAGTGGTGTTTTGGCGAATATCTGGTGAGAAAAATGTCATCCCAGATAGACAAAACTTTTCAAGCCCTCCAAAGAACTTCTGTAATGAGTTGTGTCTGACAATAAAGCTTTTTTGTTCTCGGTGTGGACAAAATGAAAGATTGGACTTGGCATGGCTCTCGACTACTGACCCGCTTGTGCCCCCCACTGCGGAAACTAAAGGCTGCCAGACCCACAGACGCTGGCACTTTCTATTGGGGCCCTTCTTACAATGTTAAATCAATATAAACCCCTGATGAATTACAAGTAAAACAATGGAAGTAAAGTGTTAAGGTTAAATGCCTACTTTAATGTATGGCTCTGGTAAACGCCAACAACATAACTTCAAATAAATACATACATAAATCTATAAACAAGATAAAAATGTATGCTTGTATGACATATTGTATTACATATTATACTATTTTGTCCAGTATCATTTTAGGCCAACTCTACACAACCGTACACAGCTGAATAAAGTAACCAAGTCCATTATATCTGGTTGTCAAAAATAGTCCTTTTAGCATAAAATTCACACTCAGTAGATAACTTATGCTCCCTGTCTATGGGGGAAATAGAAGGCTCCTACGAGACAGCAATGTAACTGCAAGCATAAACAAACGGACTTATCTAGGAGGAGCACTCCAGTATTAATTTAGCCCGAAACCTGATATCAAGTACGAGTGAGCTAATTTATTCTTGCACAGTCTTGACAACTGCACGCCATATCTGCCTTTCTATTCATTGCCACACTCACGGCACATGGCTTTAAGCTCACTATCACATACTCATATCAGTACCTCCAAATTTGGATGTTAATAGCTGAAACAGTTTGACAGATACGGAAGACAGCACCTACGCTCGCAACACGCAGAGAATGTTGTCCTTAGGGAGAAAAAGTATCTTACCGGCACAGAACACGTCCACGCGAGACCCAGATCCACACACAAGGGAGGAGATGCCGAAAACACGACAAGAGCCGCCTCCCGTGCCCCGACCAACAAATCAATTTTACACTCTCTCACCTCCCCTCTGCTGTGATGTCACTCATTCATCTGTTTCCCCCGTAGCCATGGCAACACTGCTGCGTGGTGGAGCTGTTTGGTCTTTTGCATCTGCCCCTTCACGCTTTTTCAGTGTCCCTCCCCCCAAACGCCAGATTCCAAGTTAAGCCACCCCTCTTATCCCATCTGTGGGTACAGTTACACCCCCATATCCGTAAGGATCCACCCCCACTGTCTACACCGGGATAGAGCAAGACGCAAAGAAGGAGGGAACCAAGAAAAAAGGAGGTGGTTCCACAGTTAACCTCATTATCATGAAGTGTCCATAAACAAAGATTTTGGTTGTTCCATATCTAAAGAAGAAAAGTTGTGATAAGACTGAAAATGTAAAGAAGATATAATTATTTTGATTTCTGATAAAAATAAATAAAATAAAATAAAATAAAATAAAATAAAATAAAATAAAATAAAATAAAATAAAATAAAATAAAATAAAATAAAATAAAATAAAATAAAATAAAATAAAATAAAAATACATTTGCAACTTATTAACTTGACGAAATAAAAAATCACAATGTAAAAAAAAAACAACAAAAAAACACATCACTCAACCCTATCACCCAAGACCCAAAGCAAAGCAAGACATAGGGGGCTTTAAATGTCAGTAGATGTCTGTAAACCCTTATAGAAATTGAAGTCCTAACATGGGTCCAGCAGTGCAGTAAGTGAGTGATGAATAGTTAATGACTTCCAGGACCATTATTCCAGTTCGTCTCTAATAATCTGTACATTGACCTTGAAGGCAGAAAGAAATGCCAATCAATGAGATAAACCAAGCAGAAAAACACAATAATACACCTGCATACATTTACTGTGGCTGCTCTTCTCCATACACTATTTTCTGCCTCACACAAGTCGGATAATGAAAGACAGCCTGCATCTTTTAGTTGTGCATGCTTTAAAGTTTAAACGTGATACAGATTAGTTAGACAGTTTAGAACTATACCTGTATGTGCAGAAATATCCAAACCAAGAGCTGACTGCTGTTTAGTCTTTACTAGTTGCGCGCACGTGGGTACATTTATGCAGTTACTATAATCCCCTCCTTTACTTGAGGTCATCAGGCTGTGGTGGCTGTAAACAGAACAAAATTCTGACCTTCAGGACTCTCTTCATTTCGCCATTGAAGCTGTTAACTATTTAGCACCAGTTTTACGGCCATGGCACGGGCTGCCGCAGGCGCACTGGCCCTGCACGTGCATCTGCCAAGATTTAAAGTCGTCAAATCAATATTCGAAGAAGTACTGGATGAAACTTTTAAAAGGTATTTGTGCAATGTATCGGTTTAAAGTGCAAGAATGACCTACAATAAGCTGTCCTGATGATATATGCATAATTTGAAACTACTAATCAATTTTGAGCATTAACTAGGCTAGTATTCGCGTTAGCTATAGCCCTGTCTGTTTATATTTACGTTCTTCTTAACGTTTATATCTATTAAATGTTTGAATTACGGCTGCTCTTTTATGATGACAATGTCTAAGTCATTAATATTTTCAATGACGCTATGAATCAACCAAAGTACGTTACCTTCGGCTCCTGTCTCCTCTCCCCATGCGCCTCTGCTTTGCGCCTCTGCTGTGCGCCTCTGCTTTGCGCTCCTGCTCTTCACTGGGCCCATCATTACGAGGTAAGGAACAGGCTACTCGGCTACTGTGACATAAGGTCAATGGCTCTTATAGAAACCATCAGACACAGTATAAGTATTATAGTCTGACCGCGGTCCACTGAAGACATGATATCATCTGAAGGACTGCAACCACCCAACTGTGTAATCCAACTTGGAGCAGCGCCATCACTTTATCTTCTGCTGTAGCCTTTCCCTGACACTGTTCAGTAAAATAAATATATATATTGCCTTCCCTTTACTGTGATGAGCTGGCTCTAATAGCAGTAGTGGAACATTCTCCTAGTAAAGCATCATGCTGTCTGTATTGACCAGTTGTGGAAGGTAACAAAGTACAAATCGTAAAGTACTGTACTTAAGTAGAATTTTTAGGTATCTGTACTTTACTTAAGTACATTTTACAGTGGATAATTTTTACACTTACTACATTTGAGAGCAGAGTCTGTACTTTCTCCTCCACTACATTTTTCAGCTGGCCGGTTAAGTAAAAAGTACTTTTCATATAATTTGAGGGGTTATTTTTACCATGTTCTTGGTAACCTCCTGACTAAAGTTTCAAGTTCAAGCTTCTGCTTTGAGCAAACAAAAATAAATACACAAAATTCAGGAGAAAAATGAAGAAATTGACTGTTACTGTTGATCAAAATCTGTATTATTAACACTTTAACAAATTAACTACAGTTTATCAAAATCTCTTTAGAATACTTTTATTTTTACTCTTTAAGTACATTTTTAAACTTGTACTTGAATACTTTTACTTATGTAGATTTTTTCATGTGATACTTTTACTTGAGTAACTTTTTTGTTACTTTTTCTCTGTATCTATACTTTTACTTAAGTAACAAACTTGAGTACTTAATCCACCACTGGTATTGACCTAGTTTGATCAGACCTGAACATGAGGAATGACAGATAAAGATGTGTTCACAAACACACAGTGAGGCAATAACTTTCTTCTCAGCACAGACACATCTAAAACTAGATCAGAGCACATTTCTTAAAGAGAATACTTAACCAGTGCTGTTTAAAATATTAGCCTGCTTCTGACGCAGGGCCTACACTGTACTCTCATGCACACAAATCTTCTTACGGGTATGGGTTACAGGGTTTGGGTATAGTGTGTGTGTGAGGGTGTAATAGTGATCAGTTTGGCCGTCTATGCAGCTGATGATTAGGACTGAGAACTGATTTTTGTCAAAATCTTTTTTCAATGCATGTCGTTGGTTATGGTTGATTTTTCTTAAATTTCAAGTGTTTCTATGGTTCTTGCTTCTGGATGTGTTCACATATATCTTAAATTTAAAATCGTGAATCTTATCTCAATAGCAATACTATTGATATCCAGTAGATCTATTACCAAACTCATCCAGCCCTAGAGTCCAGTTTTGGTCCTGGGCACAAACAGGTGAGAGGTGACTAAGTGGCACAGGCGCACAGAGGGGCAGGTCCTGACACGCTCTGGCCCTGACCCCTCCTGATTAGTCCTACTGACACACGCACCAATAATAGAGCTTCTACTGGCACACACAGAAAGAGGGTTCAAGGCTGTAGGCCGCGTGCCTCGGCACATGCCAACGGTAACACGCGGAAGTCTTCTATGAGATCACATGGGCACCAGCCTCGTCCCTAAACCAACAAAGAGCGGGGCTTGGTCTGTTTGTCTAAGCTTTGCACCTGTTGTGGTTGAATCTATGCACACAGCTCTGCTTTGATGGTATTGTTTTCATCAGAGGCAGAGATCTCATAGGGTTGCATTTGATTCCAGTGTCCTGGAAGTGTGCCATCCCCAAATAACATGTTGCTGGCGCTGCAAGCAGGGTTCCCCAACACCTGTTATTAGCTCTAGTTCAGTTGAACTGGGACAACTGCCCTGTCCCATGAGATTCTCTTCAAGAACACAGGTTTTTCCTTGTCTCTTGAAAACTTAAAGGTAAGAAACATAATCCTTAAATACAGCAGGTGATTCTTAATCAAGTATACTGTATAGTAAATCAGATACAGTAAGTAAATGAGCAGAACACCAGACCAGTTTTTCTGACACACCACAAAATTAGAATAGAAATGTATGTTCTCTCTTGACAACATAATACGAGCCTATAGAACAAAATGATATGGTTGGGATTTTATTTAATTCTAATCAGACTGAAGGGGCAGTAGATGATAAAATACCTGTTGTTCCCTGACACTCAGATGCCTCCTTCCTGTCAGATCTATATAAAACACATACAAAAAAAACCCACACATTGTATTATACACCTCTTTGCTTATGCAGGGACTTTTGGATATGGTGATGCACAAGTCTGGTAGTGCAATGGCTCTGTTATAAATAGACACATGGGGCTAGGATTAGTCATAAAACATGAAGGCTGACATATGACCAGCATGAGGCTTTTTAAAATGTGTGTTCAAACAAAACTCAAGATTCCATTTACTTTGATCCAGTTGACAACAATAACATGAACCATTACTGTCAAAGCCACGTCACACGTTCCCAGAATTTTCAGTGAAGTTTGCACCTCCTTAAACATGAACAAAAGGTAAATTTACATCATGCATCAGCCACAGGGACTCGCCTTTACAAGAGTGAGCAGGCCACTGTACATGAGGAAAACAGTGGGGAGGCTATATCTCCCTTGAACACCTCCAGAGCAGTGACAGCAGCTGATCCATCAAAAAGCTAGCGGGGAAAACCTCACTCAGCAATCCCATTTTCTCATATCCACATCTTCTATGCATCATAAATCAAGCCATAATTATCAAAGCAGCTTGTGAGTATGTCTCGACATCATGTGGCTCAACAGCTGACTGTGGCCAGGGGCAGTGTCATATAGCCAGACAGAATACAGCCTTTAACAACTATTTCTTTGGCATTCAACCATCTTCCCTTATTCAGTTATGTGGTACGTAAAGTACAGTATCGGTTCAATGGAGAGCATTTATCCCTGAACTAGTCTGAGTTAAAGTCCGTGTCCAGTTTCTAACCCTGTGTTATCTATTTGTGACACTTAAACTTCTTTCATAATAGCACTTTTAAACAACACAAAACAAAAAACACAATTATGTAGTACTTTACCTAAAGGTATATTTAAAAATGAATAACTGTTCTTGCTGATTGGTGTTGCAGATTCATCTCAAAGGCAGAGTGATACCTCGGGGGTTAAACAATTTGTGGCGGACAACAGGGTGTCTGGACCAGAGCACAGATGGGTATGGCACATTTAACACACTGTTACATGGTCGTTTTAGCACAATACTTAAAACATGATTGATTCTACACAGTTACAACACAACATACCTTTACTTCTACCCAAGCATCAAACAGCGAGGTCCTAGGGCAGCCACACACACTCTCCATACAGACCAGCCACTCTGAATAAGCCCATCTGTGCACTCTGCTGAAACAATGGCTGAATTTGTGGGCCGACACTAGAGTTATGCTCCTGTCTGCTACTCCACAACATTTAGTCAAACCAAGCAGAAAAAGCATACATAGCTATACATCTGGTCCTTCTGTCGCTTCACTGTACTAATGTTCTTCACTATCATTTTTTAACTTTCACTCTTGTTTTCAGTGATAGTTTTTTTAGTGTACAATGACTAACATTAGGCTCTTAAAGACTCTTTGAAACTGAAGTGATTCCTAGCTGACAGTACACTAGGAACGTTTTGGAAGATTATTAGAGATCTCTGGAAGGCAGGCTCTAATGCAGTACCTCAACTTTAAAGGTGAACTATGTAACTCTTCTGATGAACAGAAGAGTGACCAGATTTTCAAAATCAAAAACTGGGACACACCCAGGTTTGGTTTTGGTTTGGTAATAAAAAATGTGAAAAGAGCTCCTAACTAGGAATATTATTATGCACTCGGCCCATTCATGACTTATTCACATATCTTTTTGTGAGTGAGTATAATCTGAGACTTCAGTCAGTGCAATTGAGCACATATATTTTTGTTCTGGTCATTTTTAAGCATGTTATTCTGTATTTTGGCTCTACAAACGAACAAAAATAGGGACGCCTGGGACTTCTTGTGTAAAACTGGGACAAATCACTGGTTCTGGATAAATCTGCTGGGACAGGGGACACAGGGCTCAAAACTGGGACTGTCCCGGGTAAATAGGGACGTCTGGTCACCCTAACTATACAGCACCTGCTTGTCTCCATGAATGTGTTGAATTGCTTTGCCTTGAATGTTTCACAGCAAGGCACTGATTAATCTTATCAACATAGCATTTGTTCATGGTTAATGCTAACACTGCTTGAAAAACTTGCATTTTTACTGTGTGCAGGCTCACCTCTCCACAGATTTGACCTCTAACCTGGAAATGGAGACAGACAAATACAATGTCATACTGTGGAACATTCCAGGCAAAGCAATAACATCTCCATGGAGACAAGCTTGTGGCAGACCCTCCACCAGAAGCATTAGTGCATCCTTAACCACAGTCACAATGAAACAACTCAATCTAAATTGCGTTCATATTAAAAGAGAATAACTCTCATCCCATACCTTACTGTGCCATTTCCTTGTTGGTCTATTTTTGGTGCTCAAAAGTACCATCCACAGGCATCCAGGTCTCAGCTGCAAAAAAGGGAAACTCAGAGTAGACTGAGAGAGTGAGATAGAGAGCCCCTGCTACTCCTGCACCCATAGGCCAAAATCCTCCTCTGACATCCCATCAGAGAGGGAGGGGGGAGAGGGGGAGAGGCAAGGGGAGCGAGCCAATACAAGTGGACGTGGGGGATAGTAGAGAAACACAGCCAATAGATGGTGAGAATGAGATTAAAGAGTTAAGTAGATGTTTGGCATAAAAAAAAACTATACACGAGATAAAATCTCTCATTACGGTGTGTTTTATGGCAGGCCCACGAGCAGCTGGTAAGTGGTGCAGAGGAGCCCAGTTTGAAGTGTGTGTAGGAAGGAGGGAGGACGTTAACAATAGAGTGAAACTAAGACCACAGAAAACAGACAGATAAAAAGCTGTGTGGAGCAGATGCATCGGGCAAAAGGACACTTCTCAACTTCACACCACAATTAAAGATGGTAAATCTTTAGACCATATTGTGAATTTTCAAAATGAGTGAGTCAGGTTAGTAAACTTACAGATAGACAAATTTGGGGCATTTCTCATTCTGATTTCTACTTTGAAAATTTAATCAGATGAAATGTAAGATATTTGCTGATGTACAGACAGTTGGGGATTACATGTTAAAAGCATAAACACTTGATTCATAAACTTAATCTATTCAGCACGAGATGCACTATGCTACTTTTCTGGTGGAGGGTCGACCTGCTTGTCTCCATGGAGATGTGCTTTGCCAAGAATGTTCCATTTATGAGTGTTATTATTGAAAAACATGCATTCTTACTGTGAGTGGGGTCTCTGTTCCACAGATCTGACCTGTAACTGGGCCCGGCGGCACTACCTGGTTGACTCCATGGAGAAGGGTAAGTTTAATGTCATACTGTTAAAACATTTGAGGCAAAGCAACAATATCTTATGCAAACAAGAAGGTGGTGTACCCTCCACCAGAAAATGTTACATAGTCCACCTTTAATATATTATAACTGTACATGGTTTAAACTTTGACGGTTTCAGTTTCAAGGCAGTTTATCAAGATGAACTTTATTAAGTGTTTGTGCTTTCGGTTTGTACTTCAAAGACCAACCGTTGAATGTCTTATTGACTGTACACACTGAGGTCGCTGAGTTTGGCATCAACAAAATATGAAAGGCAGGCATTTTGTGGAAACAGACCTGCTCTGAAAGGCAGATTCTCTTTTGGAAAGCAACAAAAGTGTGTGTGTGTGTGTTTGTGTGTCTGTGCGCGCGTGTGTGTGTGTTTGTGTGTGCGCGTGCGTGTGTGCATGCGTGTGTGTGTGTGTGTGTGTGTGCGGTGGGGGTGTGGGTTTGGTTGTGGCAATCCAAAACATTTTTCTCTGTGTGTCTCATCCATCATGTGCACAACACCCACAGTTCAACCCCTGACCTTGACAAAACGCTCAAAATTATAAGCTTAAATACTTCTCGCTTTCGTTTCCCTCTCAGCACAGTAGCCTTTTAAGACAAAATTAATTTAAACCCTATCAAACTGTGACACTTTTATGCACAAATACCCTCTATCCTACTACAGACTTCATATTATCACATTTTCCAGATCAACGGCAATTAGTGTCTTCTCAAGCTGAGGAGATTTAAAAATCATGGGGGCCACAGAACACAGTGTTGGGAATTTTGAAGCGCGGATGGGAAAAATCCAGTTTGTTGATAAACCAAATCCTCGCTTTAAATGAGAAATCCATGCGGTAACGTTTGCCAGTTCAGCTGCAGGGATCAGCCTGATTACTCTGGGCTGACTGCTGCAGATCAAAGTAATCCTTAAATACAACACAAGTACAAAATGTTGGAGAGATACTTGCCAAAATTTGACAAGAGCAATGCAAAGAATTTGTTCTGGTTGACAGATGCTCAAGTAGGATGGGCCGAGTTTAAATAGAATATATCATCAATATTATTTTTTCTATTACGTCAAATGAAACTTAGATTTAAAACTTACAGGGTGAAAGATTTTGTGGTAAACCTAAGTATGCTTTGTAAAGGTCCAGAGTATGAATGAATTTACTACCATATTCTACTTCACTGACTTTGTATCTTGGTGCTTTTCTGTGCTTTAGGAAGAAGGCCCGCTGAGTTTAGTAATCAGGTTTGTGGATCACCTTTAGCCCCTGTCATCAGTCAGACCTGTCCCAGAGCTCCAGGACAAAATGGAGACAGGGGCAGCAGATACGGCTCATGGACAACAAGGTGAGGTGCAAGTGGTTCAGCTGCATCATGAACATGTGAATAATCAAATTCAAAACTATGATTATAATTATTTGTGTATATTTTTGGTTTAGGACTGATATGATGCATTGCATTTCTGGACAATTTATCCATTTTACAGAATTATGCATGTCATTTTTAGACCAGTATTTATATTTCAAAATATGTATGAACAAAACAATGATGTGTATCAGTTAATAAAGAAATATTTTTAGGGGTAATTGCTTTGCTTTACTCATTTTGTTTATAATACTGATATCATGATTTGCATAACTTCCTCTGAGGTTTGTTCCTCGCAGACAACAATATGCATGATGCCCCCCCGTCCTGCGTGTGAGCCCAGACCATAAACACTGGCTGCGTGTGTACACAGCAGGTCTCATTTCCTTCTTCTGGGTTTGTCTTCAGAGCCGAGCCCACAATGACATCAGCTTCCGCCAACACGCCACCCGTCGCCATGGCACCGCACAAAGACATCTCTGGCCCGGAGGAGGGAGGGGGACCATCACGCCTGTCACATTTTACCCATTATGGTGAGATTGGTGCTGCGTCCTCTGTCTAACCCTCTTCTGTTGCTCTTTTTTTTTTTTAAGCCGATTGGTGTTTGAACAGCCGCTTGCACTGTTTACCAGAGCATCAAAGAGCCACTCTGACCCTGGTGACCAGTGCACCCCTATAGGCCTGTGTTCTCCACTACTGCCACTGCTGTACTGTCTCTTCACTAATAGTTCTGCATTACAACAAAATGTCCCACCTCAGGCATGTACTTCAGAGCTTTTCTCTGCTCCTTCCCCCCTCTCTGTCTCGCTGTGGGTCGCACTCCTTGTCAAATGGAACCATGACTCTTTGGACAAAGTACTCTCCAAAGAAATGACCACCCACCGGGCTTTGTCTAAGTCTGCCCCGCCGGACACAAGAGCCGAGTGTGTCTGGCTGACCCAGTCACTGCGGAGAAAGTGAATACCACAACATCAGTGACAAAGAACTATATCGAGTTTATTTTTTTACACGTAGTCTACCCAATAATCCACGCTTCTGAAAAATGCTTATTTCTGAACTATGTTTTGATGAATGTCATAACACCAGTGAAACCAGCATTTTGTTAGATCACAAGGTCAATTACTCCCACTTTAAGGGATCAATAATTTATTCATTTTAGTGGCTTCTTGAGATTTCAAGACCTTGAGGTTGAATTGATAAAGCATGTATTACATACCAGAAGGTCACTGGTTTAAGTTCAGGTCTGGGCATTAGGTTTACAGTTACTATTACTATTTCTTATTTACAACTTGCTATTGCGCATTATGGATTGAGACAACCAACCATGGTGAAAAATATTTGTATAGGTTTATTTTCTTCTTCTATTGCAGATTAATACTTAAAGCAGCACTTTGTAACTTTCTGGAGGCAGCACATCACCTGCATGGCCCTTCATGGAAGTAGAAAGTTAAAACCATACTTCGGAACATTCTCCATGTAGATATATTAGTTTTATGTGGTACTGTGGAATATTATAGCCAAATGAATAACATTTACATGAAAAGAAGCAAGAGGAAGCTCTTCTCCAGGCCAAATAGGAGTCCGTTTTGTGTAGATGCTAAGCCCGCTCACAGTAAGAGTGCATTGCATTATTCAGTGTATTACAACATTGCAGAAAAAAAAAAGCTTTATTTAAGTCAATTTTCTGTACAAATCTTTTCTCCGAGCATATTGTATTTGGAGAAATGCACTGATATAGATTTCCAGTTTGGCCTCCTGCCTAATGCAAATATCTGCTCAGCTTCTCAGGTACTTCAGTGTCCTCAGGCTGTCCCTCTTCATTCAGCAGCCCCTCTCATGAAGTTACCACACACAGAGCATCAATAACAATTTAGACAGGTTTATAGCGTCATCTCTCCCTGCTTGCTTTCCCTCTCTCAGGGTGCAGTTCCCCTTTGAAGCTCCCTCTAGTGATATCAACTAGAATAGCAACCAATCCACACCAGATGATGTCATCTATTGTCCAGAGGTGATTTATATGTAAAGAAATCACCAATCAATTAGAAATAATTGTTTATAAAAACTGGTGATCATGTCATGAGGTGATATTTGATTTGAAAGACTATTGATAAAAGAAATGCATTTTTGTACAAGATAATACAAATGAGGATTAAGATGAAATATGTCACACTAGTTTGATTGCACCCATGAAGGTGCCTTCTCCATCCAGGGAAATGTTGGCTTTGGGCCTGGGAACCAGCAGCTCCAAGTGGTCCCCAGTTTCCAGCTTCACAACACCTAAAAAGGAAAATTTGTGTTTGGTCATTTAGTTGGATAGAAAGCCATTCAAATCCTCAGAACGCATGACTAATAACTAAACCATGACATATATGTTCCTACTTGCAGTTCATGCGTAAGTAGTTGACCTTTGTTTCACATAAACAATAGCATATGCTCACCACCAGTGTAGCAGGTGTTAAAGGAGTATTCTTGTCTCATATTTTTGATGCAGCGGAACAAAACCACATGAGGAGCCTCGTTCCCCACTACACTGGCCTTCCACCTGATGATCACTTGGCCCATGGCGATTTGGGTGTCCCTGTAGTAGACCTGTGTCTCAAGGTAAAAATTACACATTAATATGTATTTTTATACTACTAGCAAAGCATTTAAATAAATATGACTTCCTTAACTGGGAAGAGCACTCCCTTTTTTTACTGTATTATGGCTGGGCAGTGGTTCACAGCTCAGGAGCACCCTCTAGTGTTGAGTTCATGTTACTAACCTGGCTGTATACATAGTAGTAGCCCTCCTGTAGGATCAGTATTTTGTCCTGGTCCTCCCGCAAGGCAGTACCTCGCATCAGGCCTGTTTGCCAAGGGATACCAGTGTGCTCATCCAGGTCAAAGTCTAGTTAATAATAGAAACATAAATACAATATGAATAAAGTGTTTCTACATCCATCCAAACATACATTAACTTAGATGCATAATAAAAGCACTGTGAGGTGTACCTTTATCGAAGGGTTTCCTGTTGCCATTTGCCATAAGCTGCAAACACGGCTGGGATACTAACAATAAATGAATAAGAAATTTGAAACATTAACATGAAGTTAGGACTTTTTTTGCTACTGTTTTTGCTGTCAGGGTCAGTTTCCCAGCACCCAGTGCAATGGTCACAGTCACATTTGACTGGAATTTACACCAAATTTGAATAAGAAACGGGGCAATTTGCTTTTGCTTTTAGTTTTAACTTTAAAGTGCACTATTTAACTTTTCTTGTGGATTCCACTACCTTCTTGTCTCCATGAATATGTAATTAATTTGCTTAGAATATTTCGCAATATGATATTAAACAGATTTACCTTGGATCTATTCAATTACAGACGCTTCTATTGCTGAAAATTCTGTAAAAAACATGCATTGCTTTTCCACAGATCTGACCTGTAACTTGGCCTGATGGCATCACCTGCTTGTCTCCATGGAGATATAGAAGAAGACAAGCAGGTGACTGAAAAGTTACATAGTGCACCTTTATTGCGAGTCAGTGCCATATGTCCTACATTAAGTGTTTTATTTGTTAATCCCACCACAATGTCAAATACAAAAATAGTGTATTAATCACTTAAATAAAAATGATCCACACTGTTATATATGTATAATTTACAGTATATATACTAGATGGGTACATTTGAATTACCTAATATCTCTTTACCAGTGGTCAATCTCTTTTTCCTTGTCAGTTTTGCAGCATGCTCTGACTCAGGTCTTTGCAGAGTCTCTTGGTTTGTTCTCTGGGCACAAACATTGTCCATCTGAAGAGCACATAGACTAAATAATAAAATACAACTAAAAGTAGAACAATACAGAATAATTAGAGTATGGAGTATTAAATCTATTAAGTTATATTATATTAAACCTACACCCCACGGCCCTTACCTGGCTGATGTGCCCGCCCTGCTGTCCCTCCTGTCTCCTGCGGCAGACTTCAGACTTGAGCAACTCCACCTCTGCACGGAGGCCACCTGCCGGT
>KN474005.1:51660-85928 GCA_000787095.1 Periophthalmodon schlosseri | reverse complement strand
CATACTGTTTTTTTTTTTTTTTTTTTTTTTTTTGCCCCTACGCAATAGTCCTTTGTTCAATTAAAACTTTGACATTTTTTGCACAATTGATGAAATACATAACAATAATAAAAACTGCTGCTGAACGGCCGTTGTACTCTTTTCTGACTGTAGGTTAATTTTGATTATGTAATTCTGATTCTGTCCTCTAGGTGCTGCTCTTGGACGCGGTTTAACTCGGAAGGCAAGATAAAGAAGGTAGGCAATCAAGGAAATTACAATTTATTGATAAAATCGTGAATTATATGCACATCGTCAAATTGCAAATGACCAGATGTATGTGAAGAATCAAGGTCGAAAAAGAAATAATAAAAGTAAATATGTTGCCATAATTTTAACATTAAAGCTACACACCTGCTGCATATTTCATAAACTGGCATATTAAGTACACATTGTTAATAAGTCTTATGCACTGACTCTACCTAAAACCACGCCTGACTTTAATTCTCCTCCTCACATGTGTTTTGATTGCTGTATTTTACATCTTGATCACTAGAGTATGACCTTGGAGGAAGCAGACAGACCTGTGCAGTCTTACAGCTGTTGGTGGTTCAGCGCTGCCCTTGAGCCTCACTGATTTGATTTGATGTCTTTTGTGATGTGCAAACATTCTATTTTGGAAAAGCATTATAAAACCATAGCCTCCATTGTTGTGAATCAAGACAAATAATGTAAGCACCAGACTAAAATAACTGATATGTGTCTGATATGTGTTATATAACATTTACCTCTCTCTACTTTGACTCAACTCTGGTGCAATGTGAACAGGCTCACATAGGTCATTAACTCTGCACCTTCAACAAAATATTGCTTTAAGCCCTCATTCACATACATTTTTGGGCTTTACTGTCCAACAATCAATTATTTGAAATATTGAACAGTGATCGCTGCAGCTCTTTAATACAGAGTTAGCTAGAAACAGTTATGAGAACTAGTGACAACTGGAAATATTGTGGGGCCGAAGGACACATTTATAAGTCACCTCACGCTTTTCACCCACCGAGACGGATGGACTGGCTCGGTATTATGACTCTTTCAAAAAATGACTAATGACATAGATGCTAAGCCATTGATGCCATTGATTTTCCTGTTGGTCAGCATGTTTTAACCGCTACAGTGGCTTTATCTCTACTCTCATTGGCAGCCAATTAGCATTGGCCAATTAGCATTTGTGTTTGTCGTGTAAAGACATAGCTGAACTTGTCTGATATCACATGATCATGAGTTATGCGTGTTTTATTTGCAGGAGACTGCCCCATGCGAGGTGAGAGAAGTGCTGGTGTCCATGGCTACAATTTAAATGTGTTGTCACCGTGGAGACAGAGCATCTCTTTGAGTCGAGGAAGACAGCTACAGAATACAATCGTAAGATTTAACAGATTGTTTTGACTATTCGTCATATATGTATGCTTATTACATAAAGGATTGGTGAAAGGATGGATCAAGTCTTTTAATCCTATAAATGAATTGGTTGTAGGCAGAGAACTTTTTCTGTTTAGTTACCTTGACTTATATACTACAGTTGTGAGTGGTTGCATCTGCCAAGGGTAAATTAGCTAGAAATTGTTGTCTTAGGGAGTAATTAAGAGGACTCCTGGTGATGGAGAAGACATTCCATCAAGACTAGCCTCATTTCTATAGCAATAACCCACAGACCAGATGCAGATAAGTAAGCTATGACTTAGGCCTTAATAGGGTCCTTTACTAAAAGAAATTACTAAAGTAAATACTATTTTTCTACTTTGCAACAAATGCCTTAAATCTCAAAAGAAGATATCTCTATTTACTCAGGCTTTCCAGTATTTTTTGAACCTCATTAGCTGTCTTGTATTAGTTACTACATTTATACTAATATAATATTGCTAGAATAACTTGACGAATAAAACTTTGGTGAAAATACAGCTCTAGTGGTTGTAAAATATTAACAATATTATCCTGTTCTTGTACTTTTCTGTTGCAACACTGAAAGATTGTCTATTGTGTGACATATAGCGGTTGTCTCATCAGTGAATTTAACAAATATCTGTGTTTTATATGTTTTCCTCTAGATTGACCAATGGAGCGACTGACACATGCTTCAATCCACCAGCCTGATCATTGTGTCCAGTATTGATCCGGAACAAGGTAATTAGCCACAGGTTTGGGCCTTCAAAAGCTGCTGGGGGAGGATCCAAATTTTACTCATTAATACAGCTTTGTGATTATTCTTAATTCGGAGAATTAACGATCATTTTAGGGACAATAATTATGTGGGTCACAATTTATTCATTAAGACTTAGGAACCTCATTAGAGTTTATGGGAGAGGATGTTGTCAGCCTTGCACTATTATCAGTGAACAGATCTAGGACAACTAAAAATATCCAATAATGCTTCAGAGAAAACATAGGGCAAAATGATGCATACCATGGTTTTAAAAGTCTAGATAACATTTTTTGTGCATTTGAACAAAAAACAATCTTCTGTGTCGGGAGAGGCGTTCCAGGTTCTCCTAGTGAAGTAGATCCCGAGACAGACCTAGGACACACTGTGTCTCTCTGTGGCCTGGAAATGCCTTAAGATCCCCCTAAAAGAGCTGGAGGAGTGTTTGTAAAAAAAAGAAAAAGAAAAGTTTGGTCATGGCTTACACAGCTGCCTCTGCAACCTGTGCATTATTTATGTGTCAATGGGATACTGATGTTGAGGAAGGTTTAAGGGCAACGCAAACAATGTGTTCAGTTTAAACAAAGGAGCAAAAATATATCCACTTTGCGTAAAATCAAGTCAGGACATTTCTATGAGAAAGACTCCTGTGTGTTTACAGAAAGGCTCTCAAGCCATTTGACTTAATTTAAGAAGAATCTTGATCACTTCTAGAAGGTCATACACCAACCAGCTATACAAGATTATTTGTTTTTGGTGAGAAAATACAAGTGGTCATAGCCTCTAGTCAGGAGTAGAGTAACAAGTGGGGATGGTACCACTGTAAAGGAAACATTTTTATAAATGTGTTGTGTGCATTAAAAATGATATCTTTTAAAAAGCATGCACATTGTTAATGTCAAGTGCAGCAGTAATGTATTGTTGGAAAAGTGACCTAACGCTGGTTCATTAGTATGTGTCAGCAGGTTACTCCCTGAACACGTCCCGCGGAGCTGTTGTCATTAAGAGAAATATCCCAGTGGGGGGCAAATAAGGTGGATAACACCAAACATGCTTTATTAATCACTGCAGGCTTAACAATTATCAGCAATCACATTAACGTGCAAATTAAACCAATGACCTGAGAGTAAATAAAGAACTCTAGCAGGCTTGGCGTTTTACATGCAATGTTACCTGGAAGCGACAGTCCAATCTGTGTTAATGCTGTCCTTTAAATGAATTTTTCAGTCTTTGCATGTGCTTCCACTGGATAGACTTGTTAACAAATGGTTTAGTTTAGGTCACCAACAGAAATATAAACATAAGCATAACATATACATTTCTTGAGAAAGTAGCATCTGAAAGTCCATCTGACTTGTCTGAAGCTTAAAATGACATCAAGTTCCCAAGGTACCTCCTCCATCACTAGCCATATTCTCTAGACACAATCTGGTTATTTTTAGAGTTGGTCTGAGTGATTGAACAGATGGGTGAAACGCACCAGTCCATGCTATGATAAACGCACTGTATATCTTCAGCTCCTCCGTCACTCAGGACCGTAGTAAGTCAGTGGAACGGCCGTTTTCTCTGGGAGCCCCTGTGATTTAACTCCAAACACTTGGAAGGCCTCGGGAATCACAGCCTATATATCACCGCCTCTCCTGCCTGTCTGACCCCTCTTCCAGCCACACTTGGCTTTTAGAGCTAGAGTTTTAAGCTGTTTCCACCTTGTCATCTCATTCCCTGTACTCCATTTCTCTGACACACAAACAGGGGCTGATGCGTTTCCCAGTCACCTCTCCTCCTCCAAGACCCACACAGAGTTAATGAAAAGGTATTGTACACTCGTGTCGAGTACTCAAGGGATGCGGCTCTAAATGTCAATGTTAAAGGGGGGAAATTAACAGAGTGTGTTGTTTTGGATCTAATATATGCATTCTGGTGATAGCACTTGTATGTGACACTATAATAATTTACAGATCTGTGCCCTCTTCAGTGTGTATAGCGGCAGGCTAAGCTGATGGTATGAGCTGCCCCACACCCCACTCTTGATTATAGGGTATCACTTGAGCCGCAGCCATAACCCCTGAGCGACCCCCATGAATTAACCACCATGAGGGGCTCACAAATATTCCAACTATCTTTCCAGGCTGATTGATTTAACGACTGCCATCATCTCAGCATATCATTTATTCTCAGCCGCTCTCGTTTGCTGTAAATGGAGTATCTCAGTGGTGCAATGCATCATGGTACCAGCGAGCCTATAGAGAGCTGCGTACAATGGGATTGATGTTTGTCTATGGATCATCGGTGATAGGTCTGCGCAGCGGCCCAGAGAGCTGTTCTCATTGTTATAGGTAAACAAACTGCAGTTTCTGTTCTACAAGGTCTTTACATTCACTCTGTAAACCCAATCAGTATGTCATATGCCGTGCAGACCATGCATTGCTGAGGTGACCAAACTTTTTGGACAAAGAATGTAAAGCTTCTATACTTTGTAGCTTCTGTTACTTAAACTGCAGTGGGGTTAACATTTACTGATTAAATGCCACACACCTAAACACTTGTAATAACTCACTCAGAATGGTGTGCAGTGCTCTTCTTAGCATGCATGACGTACACATTGAGCAAAGCTCAGGTTTACTGTCTACAGCAGCTGCACTGAGACAAGTAGTACAAGTGCTGTGCAGTGAGAGGCAGAGACTCACACGTGACTGCCAGACTGCAGAGTGTGTCTGCAAAGTCATCTGAGGTCGGCCGCTCTGTGATGAGAGATGAGGCACAGGAAGTATGGGCCTGTGTCATACAGACAGCTCTACATTCAGGATGCCGTTACAAAGCATGTGTGAATTGGCTGGGGCTCAACATAAAGCAAAGCAAACGGCATAGCACTTTTAAGGCACTTTTTCTGATGAAAGCCCTTCCAACACTCATTGCTTCTCCAATCATGCAACCAGACAGCAATGATATGAGTGAGAATGAGACCGGAGAAAGCGGATGTGCTGTGACTATAGCCCCGTGAGCTGTGTGGAAACAGTGGCAGGCAGACTCATCACAGTAACACTCCGCCTGTGCACAGAGAGGTGGGACTGGCCCTGCTCCACAGCCGTCCCCAGCACAATCTGTGTCTGCTCTGTTCCTCCACTAAGCACCTCCTACAGCTGAGAGGTGACTGTAGCCCGGGCACTATGATAGCCACGATTTGACTTCAATCCCACTCCTTCAAAGGGTGCGTGCTTTTTTTCCAGACTACTGTTAGATCCAGGGTAGACATATCCCTTTCATCTGGAGGTGCTTTTCTCTGACAGCAGATTAGCAGAAGCCAAATGCATTTAGAACTGTCAGGCTCATTTTCTGCTTACACACTGAGCCTTTATGTTTAGCATTAATAAATAGTTCATACAAGGTCTTCTACAAGTTTCCCCTTATAGATAGATAGATAGATAGATAAATACTTTATTCATCTCTGGCAGGGAAAGTGTTCAGTTTTGTTTTCCAGACTTACACAGTACACAGACACTCAGTAAATAAAATAAGTTTTTAAAACTATGCAACATTTAAACATTTGGTGGGAATTTTATAGAACATTATGGGATCGGTGCAAAGAGATTGTGGCATTTTGTGTCTTACTTTTTAGACAGAAATGTTTGAATTAGTGATGGCAAGAATTTGTGCAAAAAGTAAATTACATCAACATTAACTTTTATTCAGTATGTCAGGGTTTGAAATGTAGCTACAGTGCATTGGGGATGATTCTGCTGCCACATGTGTTTTCATGTTCATATGTTTAACACATCTTCCTTATTTAAATGGAGTGGGGTTTGGGTTTGTAGTCTGGTGTCTCCCTGCTCCCTGTCCACTCCACTCCAGGGCAGAGTGTTGTTCACACAGGGCTGTTTGGTGACACGAGCCCTGGGGCGGGTGCACAGATCTCGGCTGGAGTGTGCTCCTCGCTCTCAGCCCGGAGTTCCTGTAAAGCCTGCCTTCTGCTGTTTGCACGACAACTCATGCTGATGTACGCAGGCATGCTCCTCCATCTGGACAGAATGTGCCCATTGGCTCATTCAGAGACTACCGGGAACTTAGGGTCAAACCAACATGTGACGTAGAACTAATCCAATATCAAATGCGTTGTTGCAATTTCACTTTGAATATTTACAATACAATAAATCCAAATATATACCTGCAAACATTTACAGATGAGTCCATACATGTTAGGAGCACTTTGATGCTATGCTCAAGATATTGTTCCTTTCATTCACCTTGGATAATGAGTAAAAATTGACATGGCTCAACAACAGTAATTGAAAAATGATACTAACAGATGTATGTTCCCCTTTTGACAGTGAAAGGAAACCATTGTATCTGAAGAGAACCCTCTGACTTAGGAAGACACGCCAGCATCTCTAATATCGAGGTATTTTCCACAATTTTATATTTGCTTCCTCCAGCTTGATGTCTTAATTATGGTCTGTCAGACCTCTCTCGCTAATAGATATGTTATGCAAAAATGTACAAAAAATCATAAATTTGTCTTGCATGGTTCAATAAACAGCTATGCAACAAGGTCCACCACTGCCAATCAAACTGACACATTCACACTCCCGACTGTTAACAGATAAATTAATCAAAAGTCACTCATGGGCCGTTGTGAAAGCTCAGCAGTAAAAAGAGACCAGTTTTTCAGTTTGTATCTGGCTCTGGAAATATATAATTTACTTGTTATGTTACCATTGTGGTTTCTCTTGAGTAGTTAGGCCTGCAGGCAAAAGGTAAAGGAGCTGCTGGTTTACTACGGCTTGGCTGTGATGCAGTGGCAGAAATGCTGGCAATGCGGCAAATTCTCAAAACACATGCACATTGTTCAAAAAAGCTGGTTCAACATTAATACTGTTGCTTGCCCAGAGCAACAGACAAAATGTGTTTAGTACTGTACTTGACATGAAGAGTGACGGGCAGAGAGATCTGTGACTCCTTTGACTTTAATATAATAATAGTTACAATTGTTAAAAGTATTTTTTAATATAAAGTCTGCAAGTTTAAAAGTCCTGACTCTTGTGAGCTTTAAGCCATCTTATAATGTTGTTTCCGCATCAAAAACATACCTGGATTTGTGTTTTATTTCATTCACACAGGTTTGAATAACCCTGCATTATTAATCTGTCTACATCTCCAAATCTTAAAATGCTCTGTTCCACCTTGTGATGTCTTGAAGTGGTAGTTTTCAAGTTAATAGCTACCTTTTACGTTTTGTTCAGTAGAGATTGGTAATTCCAAGGCTGAAATAATCCAACTGATTCTAGTGAAGGTGTATGAAGTTTAAAAACACAGTGGAGCACTTCCTATATTACCACATGACATCACAAGGGGGAACAGAGTGTTTTCTGTTTAAGAGAAGAACTCGGCCTAAATATGCAGGGTTTGTGTATTAAACATGCGTAAATCCAGGTATATTTTTGATGAGGAAACAACATTATAACATAGCAAACATAACAAAATTGTGTAATATAGGCCCTTTAAATTAACTTTCATTGTTAGTTTTTGTTAGTTTTAGTTTAAGTAAATTGGTTTCAGTTTTGTGTGGCCAGGGCCCTGACTTCAGAGGCCACTTTAGGCAGCAGTCTCCAGTCAGAAAAGTTACATAGTACACCTTTAAAGACAAAAGGTGAATTTCTATACATGTCCCCGTCCAAACGAGTTGTAATAAACCAGTACAGATCGTGTGCGGCTCCGTCCTGGCTGTTTCTCTCTGTGCCAAATTATTTGCGGTCTTCTAGGCACATCTCATTAATCCCAGTTTCTTTTTATCGGTTTCAACTAATCTGAAGGAGGGGAAAGCCTATTATTATTTGCCGCCTGTGCGCTCCCCTTTTCCCTGACAATTACCGTGCATGTAAGAGGAGACCCTCTGAAGCCGTCAGTGATGTAACAGTGGAGCAAGACAAATACAGCATTAACACAATTCAACTGTCTTTAACATAGCAAATATTTTCAGGCTGTACCAATCCTGTCTTCTCACCTTGCTAATTACACTGGAACAAGATTGTTTTGTGTTGTGTATTTTGCCAACCCTTGTATGCATTTGTATTCTGTGTGTTTTCTAGCCAGGGCTGCCTTCCCTGACAGGCTATTTCCTTTGAAGCTTGAGGCTGGTTCACCACACACACAAATTGCACAACGGGAATATACAGGTCGGGCGTCGGGAATCACGGTTATAGGAACGGGCAGTGTCCTTGGGATAGCGAGCCGTCTTGATAAGGAGCCAAGGGATTCCTGAAATGGGAGTGGGTCGGGCCAATCGATCTGGAGTATAAACCCTTAGGCGGAGCTGAGGTGGTACTCGACACTGTGATACAAGCGCACAATAGCAACGCCATTATTCTCGTAATGATCCTGGATTCTCGTGACCAATTAGACAGTACTATTCATTTGCATTGGTTCGACTTCAAAAACCAGCCGTTGCAATCTCGCAAGAATGCTTTCAGGACATTACTGGAGAATGTGCATATTTAATCCCATTTGCTGCATAATTACTTCACATAATAACAGCTAATGGTGCAGCAGTGAGCTCTGTTTAGAGATTATTAAGTGTCATCTCGGGGCAGGTTTTTATTTTTTGGCTAATTTATGCTGTCAAAATAAGATGGTACAATGCTGTTTGGTGAAATGGCACTGAATCATTACAATGGTTTACCGGTGCACGCTGCTTTATGTAACAATCTAACCTAGAAGTTCTTAAGAGTCGCCTATAAAACAATGTTATTAACCAGAGTTTTCTCTCACCTTTCCTGAAAATGCCATTAAAATCTAACCCATACACTGACTATTTCCCCGCTAACAAGCTATTAAAGCAGGCAAAAACATAACCTCCCTGGTTTCAATAACTACTTACAAAGGATCAAATACATCCCTGGAACTTGACCATGAAAATAAAACATGCTTTTTAGTTTTCATGTTGGGAGAACTGTGATGTAGCTGGATTCTATCATACTGACCAAATGTCACTAAATACCAGGCACCTTTAAGGAGGATTCATATCACACAGGCTCACAGTTTAGATTCTGGGAGGGGGAAATGAATCACTGTAGTTAATCCAGTGCTTCTGAACATGTTTGCCATTATACATGTATCAGCAGTGACACCAGACATCTGAAGAATTCTTACCAAAGAAAATACAGTGAGTAGTGTGTAATGCAGTTTGCATAAAGCACCATGGGCTCATTCAGACTATTCAGACACAAATGTGTGTCCAAACCAAAAAGGAAATCAGGTATATAAGGTATAAGGTAAGGTATAGCATGTATTTAGCAGTCATTTTGGTTATTCAAAAGATCCATTTGTTGATCCAGTTTAAGTATTTTTTCTTAGGGGTTGGATATTTGGGATTCATCTTCTGGGCAGGACAACTTGCCTGAGATCCAGAATACACACTTTAATACTTTACGAAGATGTGAGTCTGGTCACTGGTGAATCTCCCCATTTTCAAATGGGCGTGATTGACAGGTGGATTAGCCAATTGGGGACGTGCATGGTCTGTTTGTATTGGAAAAATATATATATATATACCACAGTGGGCTGAAAAATATTGTGGATTTCTGCAGAATCAATGAGTGAAGCGCTAAACTGTGTTAATCTGAGGTGAGATAAATCTGATTTTATTTGGAAATCATAGGTGACCAATGAGTTTCACATGTGTCACTGAAAAAAAATGAATCTGATTGCGCAATCACGTTTGACCAGGCTTGAGATGCAACGGAAGGTGTGGGGGGCCAGACAATCAATCTGTGTAAAAAATACAGAGAGATTCTGGATTTTCCAGGCAATAGGATAACATTTCTTTGTAGATAAATCTACTTTGTCAATACCACATTGTGTTGAGTGTTTATGCCTCCCCATCCCGTACAGATGCAGTACTACTGCTACCATAATCTATTATAGAAAAATACATATTTACTTAAGTAATGCACGTTATATTGCTCAGCGTAAATGTATTTCTTTACTTTTCCTTGTTATCCATTGATGCTTTAACTTAAAACTGCTGTGGGCAGTGTAAAGGCTAAATCGTCACAGCTTGGCAAATAGATACACCAGGGGTCTCTAACCATTTTCCTCTGGTGAGCTACCTTTACAAAACGAAAATGCAGCTGCAAGAAATTGAGGATATATAAAAGCCACAGAAGCCTTAGGTGGGTTACAGTTAGATGCCCAGAAAACATAATCCATTATCCATTTATTAATACACAAAGTTAGGCATGAAAATGATACATTTACAATGGTAATAGGCAGTTAATGAATAAACATTTGAAGTTATGAAGTTATTCAGCACGATACATGTAATTCAGAAATCCCTTGGTGAGCTACTTGGAAGGGGGTGGAGAGCTACAGGTTGGAGACCCCTGAGACACAGAGACAAATGATGTAACCTCTCTCTTACGCTTCCAAATATAGAACACTTTCCTGCCATTAGGTACTTATTTAAGAAATTGCCTGTTAACTTTATGACTCATGATTTTGATATTAACTGCAAAAATGAAATACCTTCAATAATCAAAGACAATGTAATAGACCCTGGGCATGTTTATTTGTGGACATGTCTTTTACGGTCAAAAAATAGACTATTGAGAGCTAAAAATAAACAAGACCAGGCGGCTTGCACATTTGGGACACTGATGCTAAAATAGATCTAAAGAACTTCATCAGTAACGACAAACGCACAAGTATCAGACCCACTTTCACTGTCTTTGCTCCTGTCAGTATAGTGAGACGACACAATGGCTTGTTCTACTGTTGCAGATGTTTCCGCAGTGGCTACAACAACGGCACCTTCCCCAGCATGCATTGTGAATGACTCACGTCTGGCAACCCATTACTGTTACTGAGATGGCACCAGATCCAGGGTCCACCAATCGGTATTCAGCTCACACACTCACAGGTAGGACAGTGCTGGAACTCACCGCTGGGACACACACACTCGCCTTATGTTGTTGATTGGCGAGCTCTGAGGTGCTGACAGTAATCTGGCCTCCAACATGAAGCAATGAAATATTACATGTGGAAGCAACCTGTTATTTTCTGATATATTGTTGTGAGGTTTTTACTAATCTCATACCCATTGGACAGAATACACAGTCTGATTATGTTACTTTTCACTGGCATAAAGCACAAATGAAAGTTACCGTACATAATTCTGCTCTTGTAGTAAAGCCCATAAGGATTGATCTATAAGTTTATGGGGTTTTTTTTATAATAATGGCCTGTATTTGTTCCCTCTCACCCCACTGTGGCGCTGTGCTGTTGCACTGTATGACTTAAAGATGAGATATGCACTTGGTAAACGGCTTAGCCTATTGCATTTATAGACTATTGCAAAATAACCTTGCAAAAATAACTGTTAAATTTTTCATTGTCCTTAACAATATGTGTATGAATTTAAAACATTATTTGTTTTAGACCACTACATGGGATATGCCAGTCATCTTTACCCAAAATGAATGAAAAGTCCAATATTATCAGTATTTTATCTCATCACTCAAGTGTCAACTGGTTGAAAGTGTCACCTGGTTGACACTTTAAGTAGTAGGCTACATTCACACTAAACAAAATAAACATTGTTCCTATAAATAGGTATGTGCGCATCTGTTGAATGAGTCCACAAATTGAAACGTGGAGGAAAAACTTCTCCCAATGTGTGCTCTGGTCTAGTGCATAGTTCAGGTAAGACCATGTGAGCTGCGGTTTTCTTGTGAATGAAGTTTCGTTTATCTTGCACCAAAAGGAAGATGTCGCTAGAAGTGTCTCTCAAACCCCGCGTGTACTCGTGCTTCGCCAGAACACAGTCAAAACAGCGTTGTGCCCCTCCGTGTCCGGGCTCTCTCTCTCCCCTCGTTGTGCCTGCTGTGTGTGTGTGTGCGTGTGTGTGTGCCTGCGTGCATAGGCTATAGGTAATAAGCTGCTCTGCCACTGCGCAACGATGGAGCTATCGCAGAGATGGAGATGACGCAAACAGACTCAGCTCTCCGAAAAAGTGTTTCAAGACGAACATGGCGGCAACTTAACCGCGGTCCTAGATGACAATGGCCACCAGGAGAACTGATTCGAAGCTTCCCCCCCAGCGACGGGACAGAGACACCAGGCTGCGTGCTTCACAGTGGCTCGTCGCTTTCCTTTAAGTCAATCTGCAACACAAACGGCGCGCAGCATCAGCAGCACCGCAACAGCTGGTCTACCCCGACCACACAGGACAGCGGATCTCGGGAGGAACAAGGGGGCATGCGGTCAAAGAGGACACCGTTTCCCCTCGGAGAGCCATGGAGAACCGGGATGCGGCAGCGCGAAGCTTAATCTGTGCGGGCGCGTTAATTGGACCGTTTACAGGAGGAGAAGCGAGTGGAGTCCACCTCCCCCAAAGTCAATGAGTATTGTGGCAGAGCAGCCCCCGCGGTGGAGTCGACCAGGGCAGCGCTTTCCTAAAATATGACCAGGGGTGCTTGGATGCGTCGGCAGCATGATGAAGGCTTAAAATACTGGTTCGCACCCCGAGAGAACGAAAAGCCATTCACCGAATCGGAGCGGGCCCAGAGATGGCGCCTGTCGCTGGCCTCTCTACTCTTCATCACCGTCCTGCTCTCTGATCACTTGTGGTTCTGTGCGGAGGCCAAATTAACGCGGACCCGGGACAAGCGCTGGGACGAGGGGCTTGCAGTCACGGACATGGGCGAATACTCCCTACTTTACCCTCAAATGACACCCCACCCCTACCGACTCGCCGGAGAGCCCCCAAACACTATTTTTCTAGAGAATTCTACCAAACCTCTGCGGCGGATGGACACCTGTCGCCCGGACAGTGTGTCCAAAGACTGCTATACTTTCACGGACGCCAGGACCGTGTGCCGGGGCCTCTCCAACACAGGAGAAAACGGAACACAGTTTGCCTACGTAAATCTGAGCGATTTGTACCTTTCTTTTTGTAATTCCTACTCACTTTTGGATTTGTTTAACGGGTTTACGAGTGTGAACAATACAAATTGCACGAGCCTGGACGAGCAGGGATGCGCTGAGTGTGTGGAGGCTTTCCAGCTGCTGGACCAGCAGGCAGAGGACAACTATAAGGAGTTTGAGACCCTCATCACAAAATACGAGACGGATGTGTACTCCGTCAGGACCTGCATGGAGGAATGCAAGGTAGGACTAACTCTGGAGGTCACCTACACGCACACACGTGAGCACTGGGTGCCCTGGCATGGGTGCGCACAAGGTTGTTATGGCAACCGTAGGCACATCTGTCAGCGTGATAGTATTTATTTACCAGACTCTAACCCACTGCATTCTTTGACTTTGCGCCCGCTGTAAACTAAACCATACAAAACATTCAGAGCCTAGAGTACAGTCATGTAAAAGTATCCATAAACATGGAGGGGTGTGTCATAAAGTCATTTCATTGTTGATATTTTGACTGTAGTGTCGCTGACATCAGAATCTTAGCTTGTCAATGGCACAAAGGGCAGTGATTTCTAAAACAGATCAATGTTTATTTCACTGAATGCAATCTAGAGCAACAGTCTGATTTGAACAGAAGAACAGTGTGATGTAACAAGCAAATCATGGATCATGCTCAACCATCCATAACACAGACAACTTGCACCTACCAATATTTAAATGAAAGCCACACCACTGGACTGTCCCATCCCCCTCTCCGACTCCTCTGTCTTTTCTAAAGCTAATCTTCCTCTACTGCTTTGTGAGTGTAGAGCTGACATTTGGCATTTGGAGAGAGAGGAGCAGCTCCCCCTCAGTGACACTATTAGACAATTGCTGAGTACTCCATTTAGTTACAACACACTGGTGATTCATGCTACTAATTTAGGCTTTTGTATTGTCCCCAGCTTGCTTGTTGTGGTAAGAAACACAGTGGTCTAGTGACTCTTCTGTCAATAAATCCAGACTATAATCATATAAGCATGAAATAATGGAACATTCCAATGGCTGGCACATAACGAAATTGCATATAAGTAAAATCCTGACATCAAAATGAGGTATGCATTTGTAAACAGCTATTTTCCAACATCATAACACCACTTTGCACTCTGCGTCCTGATGCATTATACATGTGTGTGTTATTTGTTGTGCAGTGGACTGTGGCATAGGGCCGATTACTTGTGTGTGGCTGTCCATGGTGCTGAAAATACACTGTGCAATTGACTGCTTTCTGGGGTGCCACCGTGATGAACTTTGTAAAATCTTTAAATGAGGTTGTGGGGTTTTTGACACAGTGGGTAATAGTGAAGAGGAACTGTTGTTAGGATTAGCAGATGAACAGAATGTGCCCTGTAGCATAACAATAGCCACAATAGCATGCTAATGGACAAAGTGCACAGGTCGGAAAAAGCCCTTTTGGTGTTTTTGTTTCTTGCAAGTGATGTTGAGCAAGGTCAGATGTGTTGTGACTGTTGCTTATTTGTGCGATGCTTGCCATGAGCATGAATTGTAAGTAAATGTTGATTTCCTTAGCTCTCAATGATAGCGGTCTTCCACTCTAGGCTAATGCAATAAGACAAGCAAGGCCATCACAGCCTCTTAGCCCCCTTTAGCCAAATCTGAATTGCTAATCTGCCTGAATGTTGGAATGACCTTTGCGGAGACACAGTACCCCGAGCCTACATCATCAAACCGCTGTCCCTTAAGAAAGCTCTCAGCTGGACAATAAAAAGAAATGAGACATTTTGAAATGATTATTATTAGTCCTTTCCCTGACACTCATAAGTGATCATTTCATTATTTTGTCAGAAAGCTTTTGTAATATTGCTTTAACTACAGTATTGCATTTATTTGTTTTGAGAAATGGTATTTTGACTTTTCTTATAGCACTTTTTACAAAACACTTTTTTTGTTTGTTGTTTGTATGCCACTGAAGGCAAGGTAATCCGGGTTATCAAGGTAATTTATTTTTGAGTAGCACAATATTTTTATACATTCTTTTGGCGTATTCATTTTATTATGACACTATAGTTCCAGTCATCATGGGCTGTTAGTGACATTAAGCCTAGATTGAACAAGTCCGACAGAGAACTACTTTCTGAAACATTTTTGTTGTTGTCTATTATCTCATTCATTAATTAAGGGGCAATTTAAACAGATTTCGATATCTGGATGGTATGGGCTGCCATGATTTTTTTCAGACGTAACAGGAAACAGACTTAGAGCATAAATTACGTATGTATACACAATACAAACACGCCTTGCATTGTATTGTGGCACACAGGGAATAAATATGTGGTTCAATGCTTGTTTTTCAGTTTATGTCTTTTGAGCACAATAATGTAATGGCACTTGTCCATAATGCATTACACAATCACATAAATACAACCCTATTGTATGTTTTGATGATAGTATTTTCGTTTACCAGACCACTTATATTTAAATGCCCCAATGTTAGCCTTTTGGTAAAGCTGAATGAATTTGTTTTGTATTTCAATAGACAATAACTTTCATACAATCATAATAAGAAAGGACCACAAAGGCCTAATCACGCAATATGCTCGTTATTTGAATCCTGCCAGTTGTCTTCCTCTCACACTCACAGCACACCAAGCCCCATGTGCAGTGTTTCCAGCAGGTCCAGACCTGACTGTCCCTTCCGGTGTAATTTAATTTACACTCCCATAATTCCCTGCTTCTCTGGTGGCTGTGTCTCTAGGGCTCCTGGCTTCCAACATGTTGATCATGTGCTTGCTGCCTCGATTTGTCACTGTCCGCTGCCTGGTATTTCACTTCCTCTGTGCCTCCTCTTCTCCTCTGTCTTCTCCTCCATCTGTGTCTTGTGTGTGGCTCCCTCCACCTCCCCATACTTCTTCCTGCAGGAGTCTTGAAAAGGCGTGGGCACGCGCTTCTCTTTTCCAGCTGGTCTGATAGATACCGATCTAGGTTATGGTCTGTTTTTTCCCTTTCAATTACTGACTTGTCCACTGAGAGCTTCTTCTTTTGCTCCTTAGTTTATTCAATCATCGTTTCTCCTCCAACACTATAGGGCTGTACAATACCGTAGATTACAAGTGCCGGTGTTTGGTTGAAAATGGTGATAAATGTGTTGCTTGGTTTTGGATTTGTCCTTGTTTTAGTCCTTTAGACCTGTTTCAGTGTAACCTTGACTACCTGGGTTTATATGTTTAGTCATTAGTTTATTTCTTCTTGTTAAACCCCAAATTTTTGTTTAAAATTAAATTCAATACAAGTCTATAATGCTTAAACCTTTAACAGACATGTGTCCAAAGTGATCACGCCATTATTACTAAGTTCAACATAGCATGGCTGCATATACCAACGCAGCAGCTCGACCTTGCCCTGTCTACATCTGTCTAATTAGGTGCTCTAACCATGTAACGTATATGGAAGTGAGATTAAAAGCAACATTATGTCTGAGACGTAACAGCGAGTCTGAGTTAACAAAGCAGGGAAGGATCATATAAACCAGCGCTGATTAGATTAGGATGACCAATATTTGCACTACAGCTGAAGAACCAACAGATAGACGCCTCCATTCATGCTGGTATGAGGGGCCTTTGGAACTATAGACCAATGCAGGTTTAATACAGAAGATTATGATTGGCTTGGATCATTTGTTTCATTATTACCACCGTAACTTCACCATAGAAGTTACAGTACAGTTACAGTTAATCAGAAAAAGCAATAGCTTGTTGTTGGTTTTGTTTTAAGAGAAGGAAGGGAAATACCAGATAATGAAGTCACTTAAAAATATTTTGGGGATGCTACAACACTACTTCTAATAGGTTCACGTTCAAGAATTTGTTGAGATCATAATTCAAGATGGAGGGAAAAGGCGCCTGTATAACTCTATGGGAGATTCACTGTTATTGAAAAAAATATCCACCTGCAATCCACGAATGTTGAACCCTTTCATTATTTCTCACAGATTGGCTCCACAGGCTTTCCATATTAATCTTAGGGCTAAAGGTTTAACTGACAGCAATCACGTGTTTGTGGTTGAATAATGACATCTCTTTCTGAAGCTACTGTGAGAAAATAATTTGACTTTTGCTTTAAACATGCTGACAGAGAACAGAGTTTTTGTTTCATGTGGATAGGCCCCATAATTACAGAGGTATACAAAGCATTTGCATTTTGGCTGTTAAAAGGCCAATTGACCTAGATGGTTCCCAGTTCAGGTTTGGTTGTAAATCTTAACTAGTGCAGGATTTGGGTTGTGCCCTTGTGATGATCTCGGTTGTTTTGCAGACTTTTACTGTCACTATGCCAGTTGTATAATATTTAATGAACTGTTGTAAATGTAATGTAAGCATAAGTAACCACACGGAATTGGCGTTATTTTGTACAGCCTGCTGTTATATCGTTTCTGTGTCTGACTGCAGTAAACCTGTTCAAACATAGCATAAATAATTTCCGCTTTGACACCTGACGTCCGGATTGCTCCATTATCGTCACTGACAGACCCCACTTCTCTGGACATCTTGCTGCTCTTCGCTTGAAATTCAATTAGGGCTCTGTGTTGCTTCTGTGGTCAGCTCAAATACAGCCAGGGAAACCCCCCTTCACATGAGCAGCCTGTGTTTGTCTCTATCCAGTCCAGAGATAAGCCAATGTGTGTGTTCCAACAATGAACGTACACCA
The DNA here is from genome assembly GCA_000787095.1 of Periophthalmodon schlosseri. Lineage (NCBI taxonomy): Eukaryota > Metazoa > Chordata > Actinopteri > Gobiiformes > Gobiidae > Periophthalmodon > Periophthalmodon schlosseri. The sequence goes on along the minus strand of KN474005.1, from coordinate 68,128 downwards.
GCCGGGCGCTGTCCCTGGAAACACAGGACAACAATACGACCATGCTGTTTTCTTTTTAGTCATAGGCTCCAATAGACACACAACACATTTTTTTTAAGGATTCAAAACTCCATTTGTATTTTAGCTTCTTTACATTTGTGTGACTTTCACTTTATAGAAATAAGGACTATACAATATTTCCAATGCATCTCCAAATCCGTTTTTGTTTGAGAGTAAGAAGAGTTAAAAAAAAGAGTAAACCTCATTAATATCATCTTAAGTTAGTTGAAGGTGAGAACACAAATGATTTCTGAAAGGTGCAGTGAATAACACAGGGAGTATGTTCATGTTTGTTGTCAAAGGCAAGTAAAAGCGTCTGATAAGAGCCTAATTGTGGTGGATAAACTGCTGGGTGAAAACAGGAAAAATGTGGTGAACTACCGTCTGTTTATGCCCAGCGGATAATTATAGCTGTTTTCCATTTAGTTTCATTGGTTCAGTGAATACAACAGTGTTTATGGACCGTACGACATATGTTTGTGTTTGTGTGAATTGTCCCCATAGATGGAGACAATGAAAAGTTTCCTTCTCTTATTCAGTGATATCTGGATAACACTCAAACAAGCTAACTTTTGTAGATGTTTTGTTTCCTCGGGACTGGCTTTTTTGAGCTGTGTTGCTGTCATCATATTACTTTTCATTTTATATTGTATTATATAGTCATAGCAACACATGTGTCATACAGTTGGTGTAATGATAAGATTACTGTAAAGCTGTCACTCTTGTCTTTGTCTGATCTCGCTGAATGAATTGATGAGTGGGTGATGTGTTATGTTTGATTTTTGGTGGCAGAGCAAATGGAGAGAGCAGGCTATGGGGAAGAGGTAGCTATTGATTGTCATGCTATTGTTTTGGACAATAACTAACCATTCACAGCCACTTATTTTGGTACTGTCCATGTTCAAAGGAAGAGTATTCTGCATTTAAAAAAGAACTCAGTGTTGATGACAATTTATGCATTGCAAACTGACTGCAGCACCTTGAATAACCTTAATTTTGGTAAGTGGTTAGCATTGTTGAAAGAAAATGGAGAAATTACAACAGTGGAACGGATGATCAGTATTTCTATTAATCAAAATCACTGGAGCAGCTCCGAATTCATTCTAATGTCTGTCTGTTTTTAATTCCTCAGTGTTTTATAGAATGTGATGAAAGAATTGAAATTTTCTGAGCATTTCAATTCTTTGCTGGTAATTTCCTATCCATGTCAATGTGCTGGAGACGATCACTGATGTGTGGTCTAGGGCACTGCATTGAGTTTTGCCCTGAGTCCAGCACAAATGGGAACTGTAGCCACAGGGCAAACATTACTAATGCTGGTGTTTAAAGACAGATATCCTCTCGGGGTTTGTAAACAAGATCAATAACCTTAAGGATACATGCTCGGAATTTGTACTTAAAACAACTAAAGGTTTCCTTCCTGCCGTCCACTTTATGCCACCAAATTACTCCTATCGTCGTTATCGTTATCTTTCATCAGACGTAAATGCTGTATCAATTTAAGATCACATATATTCTTTAATTTTGCTATACTCAATTCACTGGATTTTAACAATACAATAATACACAATATTTGTATGTGTGTTTCAGGATCCTTTTACTAACCTTTCACTTTCACAGCGAATGCTTGGATTTAGTGTCTGTCAACCCCCTGCATGCGCTCCTGGTTGTGACTGCATGGCTTGAAAATAGTTATATAAGCATTTAATAATGTTAGTTTAACATGATGCTCCTAGAAACTGTCATATTTGCATTATTGTGTCACTTCGGGCTGCAGCTGGTTCCTCTTGTGGAATTTATCTCAAATAGGCTTATGGCATTATTTTATTGCGCCAACTACTTCCTACTTCAAAATAGAGCAGCTTTGCTTTCTACGAGGGCTCTTTTAGGCTACTGATAAAAGCCATATCCTACCTCAATTACACTCTTATATAATGAATGCCATTTAAAAGTTGAGGTACAGTAATCCCATAAGGAAACATTTTCAGTTGGGATTTAGCTGTAGCGATACATCTGCTTTCAACAACACGTCTGTTTTTGTATACTTGAAGCAAAGTGACTCAAAATTGCTTTAAAATTAGCCTCACTTCTTCTTGTCACATAGATGTATCAGAGAGACGGGCTCTCATTGATTTCTGTGGGTCATTCCAGAGAGATTGCATGCGGCTGTGGCATTAACACTTGCTGTCGTTGCTTCCATGTGGGCAGCCTTGCCTTGCTCGTTGCCATCCTTATTTTTAGACTCCCAACTAATGTGGCTTTGAATGTGGGCTGGAACATTTTAAAATGCATGTTTTGCTTCCCATGTGTATGTGCAGTGGTCATAAATACTAAATGAGATCGTAATTGATTTTGCATGTTGAATGTGAAAGCCCACAGACAGGCCCTAATGGTGTTCCTAAAGAGCTACAAAACTTCTACAAGTAGCGCCAGAGCAGCTAAAGTCACGGTAATTTTTGCGTAGATAGTTCTAGTTCTGAACAACATTAAGATTTTAAATGTACAATTTTAAAGATTTTTATGATTACAAGATAGAGCCAAATTAGCTTGAGCTGTTGGCAGATTGCTCCTATTATGTTATGTTCAGGATCCCATGGCAATTTCAGCCTGGAAGGATAATGAGAAACGGATTCAGTGTATTTAGGATTTGTAATGCTTTGGTGGAGGGCTACTTTCCCAAATGCATGGTAAGTCCTTCAATGTTAAAAAAAAACCCAATACAAAACGTTTATCCACTTCATATGCAACTACAAATGAAGTAGTCCTTGTTTTCAGCCTTATATTTATTTACCTTAGCTTCAATATGACCACATTATGATGCACATTAAGGAATAGAATATGCAGCCCTAATGAGCCATTTGTGCAACCAATATGGTCACATTTCATAGAATTTCATGCAACAGCTCCATGAAACAGGATAAGATCACAGTGGATGCATGTTTTTACCACATGTCTACAACAACAATGCTGCTGGAATGTTTGAACTGTGAGTTATGTTTGGGATATTTTTCTATATTCAAAAGAAATTTGTCTTCTACGTTTCACCCATGTCTTTTCACCCAGCTGTGGTGCAACACCCGGACGTCCGTCTCCAGATCTTGAGCTAGATTTGGTGAGGACTAGCAGATCGTGAGCGAGGTTTGGACAGGACAACCTTAGCTGGAGGACAAGCCAAATGAGCATGTTGTAGGTTATCCCTATAGAGAGCGTATTGCAGCAGGGGTGATAATGAAGGACAAGGTTGACCGCAGCAGCATTAGGCGTAGTGCGGTGCGGCGCTCTGACAAAGACTGAGCATCACTAGCCCAGTTCTCAGACTCATGTGACATTCTCACATTACTGACTCACCATCAGACTCTCACAGCACGTCCCGCTTCAGAACAACACAACCCACACCCGCAGTACTGCTCACAAAGTAACTGTATGGGCCCCTGTGCAAAGTCCACAGGGGCCGGCCGTGTTACAGAGGGCTGGGCAAGGCAATGACGAATGAATGCTTTGATTAAGAGGGAACCACCCAGAGATGTGTGTAGCTATTGGCACATGTCCCGTTCTTACTATATTTTCTCACAAACAATTCATCTGAGCACCTGGCCCCTCTAATCCTTTGCATTTTAATCAGGTTATGGGGTTTCTGTCAATGGATGAGTGAGCGCTGAGTGCATGCTTCAGTGCAGGGCTGAGGGGGGTGGGATGTTGTGCTTTTTGTTTGGAGGCTTCTCTCTTACTCTCTTCATCGTCCCCTTTGTCCCCCAACATTGTCCCCTTACACAGTATTTATTTAGTCTTCTTTATAATTATGAAATAAACATGTCACACCGGCCTCAACAAGTCACATCCTCGTGTATCCATCCTCATGTATTCAACATATATAAAATGCAAAAAACTTGATTTTTGCATTTTATACAAAACAACAGCAAAACAACTATGAATAGTTGTAAAGGTGTTTTTAAATTATAAAGCAAATCAAAGACAAAAATACTGGCAAAACAAAATTATGTGGATATCTTTTTTACTTTCATTTTCAGTGTTTTTGCCCAAGGTTGCACTGTCATTCTTGTTTATCCAAGCTTGGAACAGGCACAAAGAGTACACTTGCTTTTGACCTTTAGTTAATCAAACAAGGGCTATATTTGAGTTTAATGGCATTATGTAGAAAACACCCAGTGGATTTCCTTGTTGCTGAGTGTGGAAGCACGGCGGTACTTTGAAGTAAATGTCTTGCTGTGCATTCTCGGCTCATAGCGTAATTAGGTGTAAATATTGCATGTTTCTTTTGCTGTTTGCAGGGTGGTGTAATAACCATGCAGGTACCATCACTTTAACATACGCTTTGTATATGTGTCATTATGTTGAAGAGGCTGACCCGCTGTTGGAAGCACTTCCAAACTGCATTTGAAGAAGCCCAGTACTGGATAGCATGCAGATGAGATTGTTTTTTCCTCACTGCCTTCATTATAAGGCAGAGCGACTGATTATTCACATCATTACTCCATCGGCACCTAGCAACCAACCCTTAGTGCCGAGGAAGAGCCTATTGCCGGGACAAGCATGTGAATGCTTTGGTGGTCCGCTGGAGTGTTTTTGCTGAATGTATCCATGTATCTCTTGAAGTCTGGAACAAGTATTTGATTGTTAATGGGAAAGAGATTGGTCAAAGGTATTTGGTGGCTACTGAAAGAACACAGCAAAGGACCAAGGATTTTATTATGATTAAGCAGTTTTAGTGTGTGTATGAAGGTGTGAGAAAGAATGGTGGGTGAAGTAGATATGAAGCAGATGGATGTTTTCTTCATGATAAACTTTTAATAACAAAGTCCATCCATTTGCTTGCAGACTTACTTATATTTGTCATGTACACCAGTGGAGTTCTTGAGTTTATAACAGACACTTTCCCAAACAAACCGTCTTATGTTATACAGACCTTGTCTCTGTTGAAAATAGTTTTACCGTTCACCATTACTGTAAATAATAAATAATGCCTTGATTCTATACATCATCTTTTAAGACACTCCATGCACATTGCAAGGCTTTATTCATTCATTCCACACTCTGTGGTGTTAAGCTACTGTAGCCACAGATGCCAGTCTGCTCACGCATGCATCACATTGGTACTAGCCAAGGTGGGTGAAGTGTCTCACACAATGGCAGTATGTACTGGTCTGAGCAGGGTTCAAACCGCTGACCTTTGGGTTGGTAAACGTGTGCTGTAAACACTAAGCCACTGTTCCTGTTGTCATTGTACGACTGCATTCGCAACCCCTGTCTGATTCTTCTAAAATCTAAATGATGACTTAAAAATGGCACAGGATTTTTATTATTTTGAAGATAACAAGTCAAAGAAAGGAATGTTTTTTTCTGGGTGTAAAACATTATCATAAAGCGGCATACAGAGAAGCTTATCCAGCTAAGGGCCCACAGCAAAGAAGGATTAGGCCTAAACCGAGCCAGATATGAGGCAGAGGTGACAAAAGTGGGGCAGCATTTGTGTGACAAGTAACTACTATGATAACAATTTTGGAGAGCACTTGATATGCAAGTTTGAAAGAAGAAAAGGTCTGTTGGAAAAGCGGACAAAGATATCAGCTCAGAAACACATGTACATCCTGGTTGCTACAGCACACTTATTGAGTGGATGTCTGGACAGCCAAATCTTTCTTCGGTGAGATAACAGGAAATCAAATTTGAATGGCCAGCAAAGGACATTCAGGACAGCACCGTGCACAGATGGTGACATCATTTTTACACAACTTGTAGTGCCACTTAGTTGGTCTGTGTAAGATATGGACTGTGCATGTGCAAGTGTTTGTTGGTTTTATGTTTTTTTGTAAAGTTATGCCCCCTCATCAATTTGTGTCACGTCAGTTTTGATTCTTGGATGGTTTTAAGTCCTGGTTTATTGACCCATAGTTGAGGTTTGCATTATTATTATATATATATTTTTTTAATTTAAATGTTTACTAATAGATAAATGGTAAATGGTCACATTTTATACAGCGCTTTTCCACCTTCAAGGCTTTACATCAAGGAACCACTCACCCATTCACACACACATTCATGCACCAGTGTGCGCCGACTCCGGGGGTGAGGTGGGTTAAGTGTCTTGCCCAAGGACACAATGACAGCATTCATCTGTGGGAGCTGGAATCACACTGCCAACCTGTGATTCAGTGGATCTGACCACAAAAAAAAACAAAACAGTGATGTTTATGTCGAGTAGCGGGATGGGTAATTTTATGTGAATATGTGAGCGTTATATTGTGCCTCTAAAGTTCCCTTGCTCACCCAAAAAATCTCTGACCAGATAAGGATGAGGTTTAATGAATTTTAAACACTGACGTAAAAAAAACCCAAAAAACAGCCGTCATAGGTCAGTCAAAGGCATAGTCATAAAAGTGAAAAATAATACCCTTTTCTTGATTACTTAGCCTACATTTCTTTCCGCAATCCGTTCTCTGCTCCAGTTAGCCGAACTGTGTTATGCATGGCAGCATTTGTGCACAGATGTCTTTTCAGTTCATCAACATATATTTCTCCAAAGGATTTCATTATTAATTTGATCTATTTTAAATGGAAGGGTTTATTATTGGTGTGTGTGGTCTACGTCTGGGTGTTTAAAGAGGGGTTATCATGCAAAATCTGCAAAAAGCTTTTTACCAACATTGTTCTCTTATCAAAAAATGCCTGAACAGGTTTTAGATGTCATCCATGCATGTTTCAGTAATTTAGCGATCTTTCCCAGGCCCTATTCGAACCCTCTTTATTGTTAGCTGTAAGATTCTGTCCAGTGCTCCGCCCAAAAGCCTACATCACCCATGCTCCCGTAAATATACAAAAGAAGATATAAAACTTCACCCATGCTCCCGTAAATATACAAAAGAAGGATATAAAACTGTACACTACAACTTGACAAACCTGATGCGATGTGCAGTGGTTTCATTAGCGGAATACATGCTGATTGTGTTGTGGTAGCGCTCTGAAGGGGGAGTGACTTAGCACTGGGAGTAAAGAGAGAGGGGCAACAAAAACAGAAGTGAAACTTATAAAACATGTTAATATGTTGTTTCTGGTGAATATAGCATTTTCAAAACAATAAAAGGTAATGTTAAAATGGTATGTGTTAGCAGTCAATACCCCATAAAATAGTAAGCAAGTAAAATACCCCCTCTTTCAGCAAAAAAGAAGTCATTTGTAATATTTTTCAACTGGAAGCCATAGATGAAAAATGTCAGATTATGTGCTCGGTGATAGTTTTCATGAAAAAACAATGAAAATACAATGAGCCCGACTTTCACTAACCGGCTTATTGATTTCCCATTTGAAACAGGGTTGAGGTATCGGACAAGAAGAGATGGGGAGGCGGAGCTGTCAAAAAAGAGGAAGATGTAAAGCCCGGAGAGAGAAACTGCAAAAATAAAAGAGTGAAATATGGCGTTGTTTTCCAGATGAGAACAGAAGGTATAGTAGTAGACATATATTGTAGCTGCAGGTTGTGTGTAGCCCGTCAACAGAAATTTGGGGCTCCGGGGCAAAAAGCCGCACAGGACCCATCATCTAATTGAAATTAATTGGTACAGGGTCCAAATCTCCTCTAATTCCTTTCGGGCCCGGGACAACCAACCCATTCTTTGTTCCCCCGATCTACTCCCCTGTGCGTGTGTGGGTAGGGTCTTGACCTAATAACCCCTCCCCATTCGAAATTGATGCTTCCAGTCAAGCTGCACAGATGCCGCAAGCACAACTGTGGAATAGGAAATGATGGTGATTGATTAATAGGGGAATATGGCGCTCATTTCCTGGGCAGTGGACAGAAGGACTGCTGCTGACAACACGACTTAGCCTCTCCCTCCGTCATGGTTTCCTCACGCACTAACACGGCCCTAAAGAGTCCGCCATTGATCGTAGAAACAAAATATAAGCTTTCATTGTGTTAGGTGTGAAAAAGTAATCAGGACAGTCACATGTAACAAACTAACAGATTGCCTTTGAAAACTGGCCTGTCCATCTATTGATCCGGTGTACAATTTGCGTCACTGAAGACATGCCCATTGCACCAACCAAAGCATTCATTCCAATTTGGACAGCAAAAACAGAAAGATGTTTGTGTAGAACCAATCACCTTCTTATATGGGGTTAACAATGTTTTATATAATCTAATATTGTTAAGATTTGTTGGGTAATGGTTAGTCTTTTGCTTATGCTGTTCAACTATAATATATTTTTGCTGAAACATTTTACTTAGCTGGTGGCATTTAGCAAACTGCAAAGTTTTCAATTATTTAGATAATGTGATATTCTGTTCTAACAATAAAATACCCGGCTTCATGGTCTTTTAAAACTGGCTGACCCGATTGTGTGTTCCGACTTGTGTCTTTTCACAATGCTTCTGGACACGTTTACAATGTACTTAGAGCTGAAGTTTGCTTTTGGAAATGAATATAATACTTTTTCCAAAATCGCTCAGCCGTAACTTGCTTGTTCCAACAGCTGTTCCTCTGCCAGTTTGCATTCAAAGCAGGCCCACTTCCTCTCAGCTCTATCTCTATGTTTGTTTGTTGATACATGGCTCTGATTTGGCCATGCGTGCGCTGTGTAATTTACATGTCTGCGTGCGTGTTTAAACGGCGGTTGTCTGTGTGCGTGTGTATCTGGTGAGATCGCATCTCTAATCTAGTCTGTGTGTGGGTGACATTAAAGTTCTCATTAGCGCTGTAATTCAGCAGCCATGTCACTACCAAAATGCATGCCAAACACACATTTGGTGCATGACAAGGTACCAGCTTTAGAGAAGAACAAGACCTAGATACAGTTTATAGTGACCACTGATGTAGTTGTACTGAAAGAATTCTATAGTCCAGGGGTAAATGCTCCATACATTATGTAACAAAGCTCTCATAGTGGCTAGCTCTCAACTCACAGCAAGAAGGTCTTAGGTTCGACTCCTGGGCGCCGTGGTGGAGTTTGCATGTTGTGAGTCCATCTTCCTCACCAGACCTCCAATCACCTGCCCTTCTTTCCATCATCATCCCTGAAACTCATTTTTATAGTTTTAAAAATCCAAACAACCAACTTACTGATAAATGGTCACAATTGTATATAGCGCTTTTCCACCTTCAAGGCACTCAAAGCACTTTACATCAAGGAACCACTCACCCATTCACACACACATTCATACACCAGTGTACACAGACATTGGGGCGAGGTGGGTTAAGTTCCTGCCCAAGACATTGGGGCGAGGTGGGTTAAGTGTCCTGCCCAAGGACACAATGACAACATTCATCTGTGGGAGCTGGAATCACACCGCCAACCTGTGGGTCAGCTGGGTCACTGGATCTGACCACTCAACCAATGATGTTTTATGTCGAGAGCGGGATTCGAACCGCCAACCTTCAGATCAGTGGACAAACCTACTGAGCTACTGATAGACCCTGTTTCCTTTTTCAATACTCCAGAAGAGGCCGTATAAGTGCCATCTGCTGGTGTTTTATAGACACATTTCATGCCAACTAAATCTTTGACATATTTCCAAGACCCTTCATGTTAAATTATAGTACTCAAAATACAGAGCCTAGGGTGTCCAAAATAGTTTAATAAGCCTGTATAATGCATAATATAAGACTCAAGACTGAGACTTAATAAATCTTCTCTTGTTTCATGCATTAGCGCCCCCTGCAAAAACACAGTACCAATCGTATAACAGCCGTATGGATAAGTCAAGGTGAAGAAATCGCAGCACTCAACAAAGACATCACAATCTGGAGCAAATGAAAAAGATCAATATTTTTAGTCATGCATGAACCTCCAGCTACACCAGCGCCAGCCTCTTACTTAATAACACTGAGGAATTATAAATTATGCTGCATGATTTAGGGGACAAGATGAACCATGTCCCACCGCTGCTCTGCATTTTTCATTAAGTAAGTTAACAGCCCTATAGACGCTCTTTGATAAACTTCTGCTGAACTAAGGCCAAACGAGTGCGCAAAGAGAACACCGATAATAAAGAAATTGTTGGATAAGGGATGAGCTAGGTTGCTATAGTAACAGGAAACTGGAAATTGGTGAAAGACGTGGAGTTTGTTTATACCGTTTTTTGTACAAAGAAGAAAGAGTTACAATACTGCCACTGCGGTCTTCTAGATTCTATCACCCACATACCGCATACTAATCCGCCAGACTTTTTTCCCTTGACCCTGGAAAATGTTTTTTGAAAGTGAGTTATTCACTGTGAACATATTTAGATCCGGAGCAAGTGGGTCAAGGCAGGATAGGGATATGGGAAGAGTCAGCAGTGAGGCCTGCACTGGTTGATTTCACACATTCCCCAGGCTAACTATACTAGCGCTTGCCGTGCTCTCACATACAACACAATGCTAGCATGGTTACATATTCAGTTGTAGTTAATCAGGCTATGACGCCAGAGGAAAGACTGTAGTTCGTTGGAGCATAGGTGGTAGAAATGAGAGCCATCAGACTTGTCTCTTGTGTCCTTGGTGACGCAGATCTGCAGCTTTTCTGCGGCAGCAAGAACAACAGAGTGGGGGGAGTGAACAGGGGAGGCTCCAACGGAGGAAGTAGAGGAGAGAAGGATGCATGTGGAGGGTCACAGGCTGTGGAGACTGAGGAGGCAGACTGAGGAGGCCCCAGCGCTAAGAGGGAACAGGCAGCAGCTGCACTGGGACTTGGCTGCAACTCCACTTGCGATTTTCACTCGAGAAACGGGGTCTGCAATTTGCATTATACACAGAACTCCAAATGTGCTGTCAGGGAGACTGTGACAGATGATGGCTTTATATTGAGTGGTCTGGTTTGTTTAATGCCGCTTGTTTTGACATTTAAAAGCATTAGTCATTTTTGCTATCTCTCCTTCTCATTTCCATTCATAGGTTACTACAAGAACACTATAGCTTATTGCATCCAGAGATTTGCATATTGTTTGGGACAGGCTTTGATGGCTGGATTATTCATATGGGATCTGCAACTCTTTCATCTAATCCAGTTGTCATTAAGGCAAAATTGCATTAGGTTACTCATAACTTTGTGACCACATTCCAAACAGATGTTTTTGTTAAGCTATTTTTATTTTCGGTAAAGGGAAGTAGGTTGTATTGAATCCCTTAGAAATGAGGGGTGCATAAATGTGGTAGCAGCTTATGCACAGCGGACTTAAATTTTGTATTATGTAACTGTTTCTGTACTTTTGAACCGTAAAGATGAGAATGTACGTGTTCTATCCGGTTTGGGTAAAGTGTGAAGAATCTTGCTTCCCATACATTCTGTTAAAAGCTCCAAAAGAGATGTGTCATTTTAGCACATGTAGTGAGGCTCAACACATGTCACATTTGACACAACAGATGTGTGAACCATTTGAACACGCTTTCTGATAAAGCCCGGAAATACAGCAGAGAGGAGTGCGGATGACGTAAATGCAATAACCTCAGTGTGGACATATAAAATGATGACGACTTAAAGCTCACAAGAGTCCATTTTGCGTAATATAGGACCTTTAAGGATATGGATAGTCTCTCAGTGGCTTTGTGACAAAATAGAACAATTTATTTATTCATTTGTTTTCAGTGTAGCCAATATAATAGAGGTCATAAATGTTGACTGCAATGTGCACTGGTATAATTTAAGTTTGAATCATGTACAGTGAGCTTCACTTATCAGCAGTCATAACAATACCACTCAATTCTATCTAATTTCTCATATAGGTCCCAGCTGGGATTTTTTTAGCCGTGAGGATGAGAGGAGATGGATGAGACAGAACTAGAGCTCAGAATGTGGGAATTAAACTGGGAACAATGGCTGACCACAGGAACATGGGCCAGAGACTCGAGGCCAGCTCCACCGTGGACCACTCCAGACTCCACACTGAAATAAATTGGGTTTTTTGAATGGATTGCCACTTTAACTCATATTCCTCGTTTTATTGTTAAAATATATTGCTCTTCACTTAAAGGCTGTGGGTTGGTGAGTCTAAACATAAGGGTTTTGAATGGGGCTCGTCGGGTTCACTTAACTGGAGGATTGCCTATTGTGCGTGTTTTGGGTTGATGGGGGAAACTGGAGTGCTGGAGGAAACCCACCCGGACACAGGGAGAACATGCAAACTCACAGAACCCGTGCCTTCTTACCGTGAAGCGAACCCATGAGCCACTGTGCCTCCATGAATGATATTTAACATGCATTCATCAACCATTGTTGTTTAACTGACGAGCATGTTTGAAACCATGAATGTAAACTAAATAGATAAAAATATGACTGTAACAAACAACAGGAGAACCAGATTGAACCCACAGTCTTTTTGTCACAATGCAAGATATTATTAACATAAGTGAGAAACATTTTTCTGAAGAGCTGAGTGCTTCGTCTCTCCCTGACTAATAAATGTTTTAGCTTCTATAAATGGACCTCTGAAAACTTTGGCTTAATTAATAAAGGTTAATGCATTCAAGATGGAACACTTAATTCTTTTATACAGGAACATTTCCCGAACATCCACATTCTCTCTGTTTGATATCAGCTCATTAGGTTCATTTTTAATTTGGAAAAAATGAATTCTGAATGGTCTTTCTGTATTTTTTTGTGTCTTAACCTGGTCTTTTCCCCAACACCACAGAGTGAGTGCAGATCTTTTAACCAAGCTTCAACAGTGACTAATGTTATTTTTCCACTAGAGTGTGCTGTGCAGTGTTTGTGATCCCTGTGAAAATTGCTGCTTTGATCATGACATGGTCAGTTATTTCAATGCATTTACAAGATGATCCGCAGCTTGCCTGGGTCGGCCATAATGTGCTAGGTTGTGGGTAGTTTGCAAGTACAAAAACGTACGTCATTATGTGTTTTTTTCTAAAACAAATTTGGTTTTGTCCTGAGTTGCAAGGTAGGGCTGAACTGGCCAAACAGGTAATATTGAAATGAAATAGTTGTGAATTGGAACAGTATTTTTCCACAAAATAATGACCTAATGGTAAAATATGTTTACACAGGTTGTAGCAGTGTTTACTTTTTGTCCTTAGTTTATGGGCTTATTGGGCTCTTACCAAGAAATACGTTTCCATGCGATGACAGTGAACTCTGGGGCATTTATTTCCTCATATTGGCGTCACGCTTAAAGGAAGTGTTTAAAATTGTATTACTGAGAATGAGGAAAACGTGTGTTCTCTGTATGTAAGTTAGGGCAACCCAGGTTCAGTTGTGATTGTAGCTCCTGTTTTAAACCTGTAAACGTGTAGACTACATACAGTTCCTTTAAATCTTCTTACATACAAAATAAATTCCATTTGTCAACTCCTCTCCAAACCACGTGCTTTTACCGTCACAGGATTTGCTGATAGGCCACGTTGACTGAAAAGCCAACGCTTACCATTTAGAAAGTTTAAAAAAGTCATAATTCTACACAAATTGTATGAATTGCACAGCCCTACAACCTTTCGTCTTCATGGTATGTGATCATGATAGTTCTTTTCAGTATTGTGTTAGCTCACCTATACGATCGCTTTATATTAGGTTAGCAGCAGAAGTGTAACTGCCTGGAGCCTTTGTGAGACGTACCAGGTGTGTGGGCAGCTGGTCACACATCTCCCCTATAGTGTGTGTAGGGTTTCCCCGGCCTGTCCAGCTGATGTATGGTACGTGTGTGCCACTGTACAGAGTCAGAGTACAGCCTTTGTCCCGCTCCTGGCCTCCCTCAGGACAGCCTTATCAGCCCCATGTTGAAAGGCACAGTTTGCCCTCTGCAGGTGCTCTCTGTGCGGTTGCCATATTGGATTTTTTAATGGAGAAGGCAACAAATTTCAACTTCTTCAATAATTTATCATTTGTTTTTCATAAATAAAAGAAAGACAGAACCGCATACCAGTGAATTTATATTTATGGAGTAGCAACTAGTTTTCTCTAAAGCCGTTATTGGATTTGGTACAATATTGTTGTTTCAAGTTACATCATATCAATTTACCACTGACATTTCCACATTTGTACTTTGAAAATAAATAATGCGGGTAATTTAGTGGAGTAATCTGTTTCATTTCCATTTTGTCCACCAAAAGCTTTTTCTTTTTAATTTTACCATTTTTTTCTCTTTTTCTTCTGCATCTAACGCCTTCTGTTTTTGTGGTTTTCGTCATTTGAATATGTTGTGAAATCGCTCTCTATTCTTTCCCTTTTTCTGTTTTTAAACTTCATTTGGGATGCATTTGCTGGCTTTTATTTATTTAAAAAAAGACGATTTTTAATTTTCGTTTGACACGTCTGCCGTGCATTATTAGATCTTCTCTCGGTGATTATTCTAAGTCCTGGGCAGTGGCGGTGATATGAGTGCGCTGAATGTTTTAAAAGCTGTGGTCGGGAGGAGGCCAGCAGCAGTGTCACCTAATATAAACTCGGCGTCCTCAGCGTTAGCCTGCAGTGTTCCTGGCCCCATGAGAATGCATAATGGAAAAGCATGGATCTCAGAAAGGGACTGACCACTATTGTTCACTGGAGAGGGTTCTGTCAATCATCCACACAACACATAATTAGAGTAAATACTATCATAGTTACAGGAGGATGAGCTCATAAATCGTATGATAATAACAATAGACTGTCAAACACACAGTTGTCAAAAACAGAAAGGAGAGGTTCTGCTTGACTGTAAACATAAAAGAATCATGACTTACTGATGGCCCTGTTTAAGTTCTTTGAATATGCCAAGGGTCTTCTGCGACAGTTCTTATCTTAACTGTACAAATACCTAATGTTTCACAGTCTAAGGCTAAATTATGCACACATTTGCTATCTTAAGTGGTCTGTCGGGTAGAATTAGTAAAGCAGTGGTAGTTTTGAACTTCTTCTTTTTATGATGACTAGCGTTTATAGCAGTCCCTAGCAGCAGGTTTTGCTTGCTCTTTTTCCTCTTGAGCTAAGTGTTCTTTATGGAGCTAGCAGGAGGGAGTTGACTACTGCTTAGGCTTCTCGTCCCTCCTCTGTATATGCGCCCACTACCACACACACTCCCTCTCCCGGTCCAGATACCCACCTTAATATAGACTAGGCACCTGGGAGAACAGCAGGGGGCGCCGGACCCTCTGGCCTCATCCACAACTTTATTGATAGACATCAAGCTGAGCTGCCAATATCACAGCTGCATACGCCACACACCTGTGGAGAATCTTAAAGCGGAAAACTCTTATGAAACGGCAAACTTAATTCAACCTGAGTCCGCCCTCCTTATTGGTACAGGAGCATAAAATATGGAGAATAATGGGGCAGCAGAGGGGGCTAATAAGGAAGTGGGGAGGCGAGCAGGAGGCAGTCTGTGGGTAGAGAATGAAGAGGTGCTTAATATTTCATTAGTTAATTAGACTGTGCTACATTTGAGCGCGCCTTTTGTAGCTCCAGGCTCCTGAGTGTCACTGTGGCCGGCGCAGTCATCACTTACACTACGGGCACATTTCCAGCAGCCCCCTTCATTCACACATACTGTACAGTACAAGTCACATGGAGGGTTCAGACTGTATGTAACACATATCATTTCTTTATCTACGACCATCTGACATTTTATATTATGTAAAATGAGTTCTAATTATCTTTCATTGTAACTGACAGTATCAAATCTGCCATGTAATTATTATCTAAGATGGATCCAGAGTGATGAGCAAAATTTGCATAATAGTTCTGCTTTGATGGTTTCCTTGGATATTTTCACAGTATTTGAACTGAATATTCATTGTCTTCACCTGCAAATGTCTGATTGGAATTTCCATTATTTAATTGTGTGAAACAAACAGGCCAAGGGTTAGATTTAAGTAGGCCCTGTACTTAATTGTGCCACTTGCTCTGTGAAACTATGCTATTGGCATCTGTTTCTATGTAATTTAAATGGAGAGATAGCTGGGTATTAACAAAAGAGGTTCATTCAGAGGCTTTATTAATTCAATTTAGTTTGGGATTATTATAATTGTTTTTATATGTGTATTTAATAAGGTATAAACGAGCTAAATACGTTACGTTGGTCATATCTATAACAGATTCTGTAGAATTTTCAAAAATGTTCCCATACTGAAGTCAAGCTTCAATCAAATTTAAATGTGCCTGTCAATGCTCATAGTCTTGTGTGTTTGCCCAGAGTTCTTGCCTGAAGGTAGGCAAAGTCAGGACAACAAGGCGAAGAGAATCCAGGACAGAAAGGGTGGCATTAAGCGACGCAGTAGGAGGTTTTGGCTCACTCGGAGAGAAAACCAAAAGAAATGCCACCAATCACCTGGGGCTTGAAGGTGCAGTACAATGGAGAGTGTGCTGTGTGTGTGCCTGATAAAACAGACAGTATTAGGAATATTTACTCGAGGATTGGAGATTTTCTGCATGTGGTTCTTGAGAAGAGGAAGACGTTTTTCCTTCACTGAACTCATGTGTTATGTCCACAGCTATTTTAGGAAACGTGTTATGA
>KN474005.1:8091-41647 GCA_000787095.1 Periophthalmodon schlosseri | reverse complement strand
AGAGCATTGCCGGTGACAGCTAGCATCACGAGTGGCCTCATGGGAAATGTAGTTCTGGCAATCTAGAGTGGAGTGTGAGTCACCATCTGTCCTCCCCTCTTTGCTCAGTCACTCACATGCACGCTCCGTCGTCACAGCTTATTCGATCGGCCCTTTTTTATGATGACTTGAAAATTGTGGCTTGACCTTGCTAGTCTCTTGAACGGTATCCACTGTCTCCTCACCTGGAGCTTGTGTACGGAGCGCGACTTGACTTGGCGGGCAGTGTTTTGGTATTCCGTGCAGCGTTCCATGGCCATATTGGCATTCCCATCTCATTGCTCTCCTCCATTGTGCATTCCGAAAGAGCTGCTCCTCCGTACTGCCATTCTACCCCCCAGCCAGCCCCTCCTCTCAGCATCCCTCTCATTCTCTAGCACATCAGACTTATTATCCCCATTCACACTTGGCTCTAAGAACACTGAAAGAAAAAAGTGTCTGGATTTGCTTAAAAATAAAATGGAAAGGAGTTGCGTGTAATAAAATTATGTTTACTTCTACACGTAAAATAAGTACACAAAAACAGTTTTCCACAGTTCTGTATTGTCTTAAATCGAACACAGAGACCACGGGGACAGTGACAGCCTGTTTGGAGCTGGACAGCGTGAAGACTTGGCTCTGGTTTCTTCTTGTGGACACAGGAATAAGACATGATTACCGTAGGATTATCTTTGTGTTGTACATATTTAACACCAGATTTTATTTATGCAATATCATAATGGACCAGGACAGAATCACAGTGAACATTACCCAGAAATCACAATGAATACTCACCATGTGTTGCTTTTCTTCATCTTCCTGAATAGACATTCAGGAACAAGCAGGGCATCTGCTACCAAATACTCTTGCTGCCACATCACCCTGTAGAAACAAGTGAATAAATTCTGTCAAAATAGTTTTAGTTCGTTCAATTTGTTCATCTACGGCACGTGTGTTGGTGGTTCTTCCAAGTCCTGCCTTTTTTTGAAAGATATTGATAGATATTTGATTGTCTCACTTTTTTTACTTTAACTGATACTTATTTTAAAATGCTGCTGCACAGGAACACTAACTAACACCAAATATAATGTGTTAGCAGCAGCTACAGCAAAGTGCTCTGTATATCTCTGCTTCATGTTTGCAGACTCTGTGGAAGCAACAAGTTCAAATGTGAGTACATGCTAGTTCATTCTCACACTCCGGTAGTTGGCAGTCATACTGTTTGTCTCGCAGCCCTTACTTTAACCCTAATTTCAAATAAAGCACACACAAACATGTGTTTACAATGACTACATTTAGGCCAGAAAGCATGGAAAATCTTTAAAAAGTCTTACCTCCAGAGCAGCTCTCACAGTCCTCCTGGAGCCTCACTGCAGAGGCTCCTGTAACTGTCCTGTGTCCTGTGCACATTTGAATTTTCCCTCTGAAAGTTTTGGGGAGGGGAATTCCCAAGGGAGGAGCTTCACCACAGACGGTAACAAAGTCATGTTTTCTCAGCGTGATTAAAACATGCAGGTCCAACATCGGCCACAAGCAGGCGACCTTTGTAAGACTTAAACATGCTGGACACAGAATCGTAAAGAAGTCATGCTGTAAAGCGCTTTGAATTACTTTGTGTACGAATTGTGCTATATATAGACCATTTTTTTAGTGAAGTCAAGGCCTACATAAACACAGGACCAGGGCACCGACGTAAACAGTGATTACAGTCAGTGTGGATGGGGATTTCACGAGCGACTGCTTGTGTTTAACCATTGTACAAATTTGTCAATTAACTGTGTCAATCCATTTCAAAAATAGCTGTATCTCTGTATATTGTGAAAGTGAACAAAAATGTTTTATTGGCTGATTTGCTGGTTGGTCTTTTACAATGATACTTGTATGTTAATGAGAATGTTTTACTAGGCAAACTAGGCAAAAGATGTTTTAGTTTTAAGATATTAACTCCAATAAGGGGTCAGCAATTAACCTTATGCTTTGGCTGTTTAATTAAATCTGTTTCCTATAGTGCATAAAATATTTTATTGCATGTTTTTTGACACTTCAGGGGATGGTTAGTGACTAGCGCTGCAAGATTAATTGCAATCAAATCAAAAATGTTCTCTGCAAACAACAATTTATGTTCATTATATGAACTGAATCTTGGTTTTATTATTTTATATGTAATGGTGCTAACTTCTTCACCTCCTGCTTTTTTCCATGGAGATATTATTTTGTTGCCTGGATTGTTCCACAGTATGGCAAAAATTAAGAAAAATACCTATTAAAAACTTAAATCTAACCATTTAAATACAAACCTTGAATGGAGTTCACATATAAAAAGGGCATGAAGATTACTTTACTCTTATAATGGTTACTGAAACCTAGGATGAAGTTTAAAATTGGCATTTGTTTGTGGCTTTTTTCAGCCCAGATCAGGCTGTTCTTGTAAGATACTGGCTTTCAGGGTTGTCTTTTAGACTCATCACACCATTCAAACGCATTTTCTCAGCACACATCTCCAGTTGTGAATGACTGGTGTGACGTTGTAAAAGGTCTTGTGACTCCTAAAGGTACTGTGTGTGATTGATTTCCGCTAACACCTGCTCTGTAATTAAAAAGAAAAAAAAAAAAAAGAAAGAAAAAAACGCTATAGACATCAATACAGTGTCCTTCGTTCATTCAGTATTTTCTATACAATTATTAGATATTGTAATATGTTTTTGTGTATTTGTAGAAATCTGCATTTTGAAGACATTTTTTAGATCAATTATGTACCATAGTTGAAGAGCTTTTGTCTTACTCAGGGCAGAGTGGGAATACCAGAGACATCATTAAATAATCTCTGTCTGCTAACACTAAACACCTGGCTGTCATGGCCACCGCTGATGCACAGAACAGTAGCAGGTAAACCTCCATTGTGCCCATAAACAAAGAATTTAAACACAAGCATATTTGTGTAGCCCATTGTTCTGAATACACACGTATGGCTTGTATCTGTGATGTTGCTATGTGTGAGTCAGGAGAGTGATAGTTGACTATAGAAAACATGTCTTAAGAGCCTCTTACAGAAGCTGGCGCTGGGATAAAGAATGGGCATCACTGCGCTGTTATGTTCGGAAGCACCATCAGGAGTGCACGTTTGTCAGCTAAATACACCCCTGGGTTTATTTATCAGTTACCGCTCAGCCCTATTTACTCCTCTTACCGAGCGCGCGCCAAGGTAAGACCGTTAGCACGCCTAAGTCTATTTTCAGGGTAATTTGAGCGAGCATAACATAACAGGAGATCCTAGAATCTAAATAATTTTATGACCTGCACTAAACATATGATCAGTATTACACAAAGAAAGACTATTGATGTTAATTTATGTATTTATTATAGTCCTATAGTACATCCACTCACCAAAGATACTCAGGCATATACAGGGTGTCCATAAAGTCTCTTTACAGTTAAAAAAACAAATATTACAAAGGCAGTTGATAAGATATTTTAATCAGACTTGTTCTATTGTACTCAGTTGTTTCCAAAGTTTCGTACCCCATTTATTACACTTCTCTTACACGATCGATGTTTTTCTCAGATGTTCTTGGTGGCCCACTTCTCTTTCTATCTAACACTGTCCCTGTCTCCATAAATGTCTTCTTGTTCTGTAGTTTCGTTGAGTCTGCGTATCTTATTTTGTCTCAATAAACCATGATACACATTGTGCCTTTTCTTGAGGAGGAGCCATTTCTTAGGGGTTCATTGAAATGGATGCCTCTTTAATCAACATGATGTCAGACATACAAAAATGCAATGTGATTAAAAACTTTTATAACCACTGAGTACAATAGAACAAATCTAATGAATATATTTTATCAATTGCCTTTGTAATAACATTTTTAAATTGTAAAGAGACTTTATGGACACTGTATTTTTCGGTCAAATAACCAAATGTTTATTGTTTTTACTTTTCCTGATCTAACAAAGGTTGACAGTGGCAGAACCGTAATCTAAAGGTTATAGTTTAAGCTCCCTCATTTGCACAATACCCATTGCTCAGACCTGGATAGTAAAGTTTTGGCTGTATCATAGTAACACATTTTTATCCATGTATCAAAGTGCACTGAGTGGGCATAGGACACACCACTTTTCCTCTCTCCATTTCTCCATCTCTTTGAAAGCCTCCCAGGAAAGAAAGAGTGGCAAATTTTGAAACCAAACAACACGCTGAACTCTGACCCTGTCCCTAGAGGAAGAGGTACCAGAGAATTGAGAGACAGATGGAGCTGTGTTGGAGGGAGCGTGCTAGAAAACACAGGACACACCCCAACGGAGGAGAGAGTTTGGAAACTGTGAGAAAAGAGCAAAGGGACGCTGTCTCTGGTGGGGCCCATCACAGACATCCTGCTGTCTCGACAACTGTGCCATTATGAGTCATATCTGTGCTAGTTGGAATCACTCAAATTAATTAGTTTGGGAAAATGAATTGAAAATTTCAGGTGAAGAACAGAGGCAGCATAATAATGTGCACCACTTGACTCCAAAAGAAAGATTACAACCAAAACACCTGATGGAAGGAAATAACAAGTTTTTAGTTGTTTTTTTATGTCTAAATTCTGATTTATGTGGGGAAATTTGTGTATGTTTATAATAAGTCATTGTGTCCCATAAAGAGTTATTGTGAAAAACAGAAGAATAAAATCATGACCACTTCAGATTAGTCATGATATAATTCTTCTGTTTTTATCCCACAGTCACTTGAACAGTATTGCTATGATTTTGAAAAATGTGAAACTTAGTTCTTTTTGAAGTCACAGGTGGATATATTATCCAGCACCTATTGGCCGGAGGGGACTGGATTCGACAATTGGGTTGAACTATTTTGCACCAGGAGCAAATGATGGTATTATAAGTCACAGCGAGAATTGAACCACAAACCATTCAGTTTAAAGTTGAACTGAAGTGTCCTTTTCCTCATGTTTTCTTATTACATGTGTTTAGTTGTGAGATTTTGCATTGTCAGTTTTCACATTTAACTGGGTTAATCACATATGAGCAATCAAAGGAGCAAACCTGCTACAGCTCTGCATTATGTTGCGTTATCTACAGCGCTCGGAGTTGTGAGGCGTCTCTGAGCCTGTGTAAATACTGTAATGTCCTGATACGCTATCGGCCCTTTGCTTGTTCGGCACAAATCACGACCCTATCTTACCATCAAACGAATTTTAGCTTGTGAAAATGGGTCAAGCCATACTTATTCCCCATTTCCTCCGCAGCTCAGCGACACTCCCAAGCAAGTCTCTGCCTGACTCCAGAAAACTGATTATTTCTAGCAGTTTTGTATATGCATGTCTTTATCAATTGCAAGCGGGAATGGACTAATTCACATATTGGAGAACACATTCATTGACAGATGTGCAAACAGGCTGAACACACAGAAGCTTAGAAGCTACTTTAACCGATCGGCATTGATCAGTACCCCTGAGAGTGGACCTTTGAGCAGCGGTATTAATAAGTGATACTAGCACACGCTAGACTTTACTTAGCATATTAAGGAAACGTTTCCCTGGAAAGGCTTACAGGCACACAAGCCACTTAGGGGAGTTTTGTGGCTACTACATTTGCATGCTGATGACATTTAGCAGTACACACAGCCAAGGGACCCTTATGTAGACAGCTTGAAGAGGAGACTCAGTTATAAGCTGGCAGTCAAAATACTGTATCGAGAGGGAAAGTACACTGCACTACTATAAAGAGCTTTACACTAGAATCACCTTCTCAGTTAAAACTCAAGGAAAAGTAGGAACAGTGAATAACATTAAAGAGTTAAAATTTAGAGACTTCCAGTGTAGTAAAGTGTACCCAGGCTTTTCTCAGGCATGTTGACTTTGAGAGGTTTGCAGACATCTTTATTGAGCTGTTCCTCCGATAGGTTGGTTCCCTCAGTCTCTTCTATTGTTGAGCCACAAATCTGCAGTTGAGTAGAGCCAGCAGGCTGGCCATAAATCTCACTGACATTTATGTGTAATGTAAATACATTCACACCATGTCAGGCCTGAGACCAGTCTTTACTACCTGCTGTGCTTCAGGTGTTTCAGTAAAGCTACACATTTTCAGACCCTTGGTGATAAAATTCTGCCATGACAGACTTCTACACAAAAATACATGGGCAAATTAAGGTAAAACGTTATTTAAAAAAAACAAAAACAAAAACAAACAAACAAACAGCCGAGTAGAAGCAAGTGAAACTTTCAGTTTCTTATCTTGGCTTTAAGTAAATCTGCCAGTTGTTTTGGCAGACACGTACTCACTGTCAGCTGTGATGTTTGGATTTACATTGTACAAAAGTACAGCATCTGTTTAAAACAGAGTTATGCATAAAATGCTAATGAGTGATTAGCATTATGATAAGCATTTTCTGATTAGCTTACTGGACAGAATATTATGGCAATGGAAATATGATTATATAATCCAATTATTAAAGGAAATACAGCACATGATATCTGCTGATTTCTTGTTACATTGAGCACCTCCAGCATCTCTTCCCTGTAGCTTAAGTGTCTAAAACATTTAGTTCTATAAATACTAACCACTGATTTTACATTTCTCACGACTTTCTTTCTGCAGCGGTGCAAGATTAAAGAAAGTGCATAGTTATGTAGAATAGGCTTACTATTCATTAATTAATGCACATTTTGAATTGATTACAATTATCTTGATTTGATTCTATGTTTTTAGCAGTAAGCATATTCATTAATACAGTACAGGCCTTTAAACACATGCAGGGACATGCGCCCCAGCCTGCTCAGCCTAGTTTTATGTACACAACGTGCACACGCTTTCCCCACCCTGAGGTGATTCTTCCAGGGCCCTAGTGCCTCCGTTTGTGGAGAGGAGGAGTGGGTCCTGGTGGGTCTCTCTCCTTGTGCTTCACTTTTCTCTCTTTAATGAGGGTGTGCATTAGATCATGGACATCTGGTGAAAATCAGCGTTTACATTGCAGCGAGTGTGAAGAACTTGTTTCGTTTCATCATTAGCTTTGAGTTGTTAGCCACCGCGCTCATACGACATCATCCGCCACTGACCCCGCCCATGTTTGTACTACACAGAGCAGGAGAATAGCGCTCTTCCTGCGACACAGACATGCTCCTCCTGTGTTCATATGTAAAATATTGAACTAACACAGACTTGAGGAACAGCAAAAGAGCAAGAGACTGCCCATGTGAAGAGTGTATGAAGTTGTTTTTTTATCACTCGAATTGGCTAAAATGCAGCATCTTCTGTCTACATGACCTAAATGTACAATACCACATGGACATATTTTGGTAATATGTTGCATATTCCTTCCAACTGTACAGATATTATCCATTTTAATTGTACTATCACACCTGGTATTCATCATTAAACGACTGTATTGTGTCGGATGACAGGTCAGGCTTGCATTGGGATCCTCCTCTATATTTCACAGGTCATTTGTGTTCATACTACCTCCAGTGTCTTGTAATAGAGACATTACCCAACAATGGCAGAGCTCACAGCAGTGGACCCGTCATATTGTTCCCCCTGATGGTAGCACCAGCCCTGCATGTCCTCTTTTGGCACTGGAATGTCTTCATGTGCCCTGGTTCATGTGCACGAACAACCTTTTGTACTGCATATTGTGGAGGAAAAGGCTTCTATTCCTGTGTGAGGAGGAGGACACTGGTGAGAGGGGTCATCTGGGATTGTGGATATTGAGGGAATTAAGGAATTACTGACTCAGTTTTCAATTTAAATGCTAATGCAATGGAATATGAGTGGTGACACCGGTGTGGAGATGGCCTTACAGGAGAGGTGCATGTACAGTATATGAGGATGGGTGTGTTATGCAGGAGATCAGGTCTGAAACGACTAGCAGGAGTCAGGAGCATACGCTGCACCTGTTGCTTTAGTTATTGGGTTATGTTACCCGGGAAACATGATAATGTTTCTTTCATTATTTGATTATTAAATCAATATCATGGCTTGATAGCAAAAGTTGCTAAAGTGGTGTGTGATACCGGATTCTACTTTCCTAATACTTTTTAATGAAAAGTGTTTGTGTGAATGAAACCCTACCCAATGGTATAAAAAAACTTAATTTGTTACTGTGACTTTTTTGTAGTTTATATTACTGTCATTTAGCAATATAAGACATTCATACCTATATTAGTATTTTATACGAATGGTACTAAATGTAAATTTGTGCTTATAGTGCCATGGCAATAGTAATAGTATAACCTGGGTTTGTCTGTATGTAAGTGCATGCTTTTTGTGAAGTGTGTCCTGCTTTCACTCGTCCCCAGAGTAACTCTCCCACTCTCATTTGCATAATGGAACAGAGCATTCTCATTGGGGATTGTGACTTTGCAGAAATATGCTACAAATATTCACTTTTATTAAACATATTCTCATGGTCTGCACTGCAGACTCACAATCACATACTACACTGTTAGGAGGTTTTTATTTGATATGGAAATAAGTGTGAATAAAACTGACATGAACACAAATGTAACCAATACATCAGACAAATAATGTACTTCTAAATATCATTCCATATAAGGTTGTGCTACAGTCATCAATGGCTCTGCCCGAATGTCCACACGATTCCTTACTTGGGACACTATTTAAGGCGTGTGCCGTTTTTAGTGGTGTCCGAATGCGAGTCAGTGAAAAAGCAGTGCTCTCAAACTTTCCCACAATGCGCCTTGAAAAGTAGTGTCACTAGACTGGTCAATATTGACCACAATGCATTGCGAGAGTCGGATAAACAACAACAAACGACAGGTCTTTCACTGGGCACAACTTGACTGAATGAAAGCAGACAGAAGCGCTGGTTTAACACACTGTTGGCCTGTGATTTTCAATAAACCACTATTAAATAAACCGTTGCTGTGTAAAGTTACTAGCGTTAGTCGCTTGCCTTGACTTGAGCTGTTAAAAGAGCGATAATTTCCACATCTCAGACAAAAAGCTGATTAATCCAGTCAGTTTACGAGGTCCATCTTACACAGACTTGTATGATTATTATTAGTCCGTAAATCCTTATGTTCCACTCGAGTTCGATCAAGAAATCAAGTTTTTCACCCAGACGTCAGAGTCACGTGACCCGAATGTAGTGAGCTGCGTGCACTAGAGTCCCTTAAATAGTGCAGGCCTATGTAGTGAGTGAAGGGTTAGGGACACATAGGGTGGACATTCGGACACAGCATTTTTTATTTTATTCATTCATATTTTTTGCATAAGATAAGAGTAGATGTAGATATTCTGAATAACCAAGACTGTGAGTGGACCATCCTGATATGACTGTTAGCTGAGCACAGGGCTGTGAAGTGAATCTCCTTTATTAAGTCTCTCATGACAGTAATAAGTCCATCGTCGACACATTTGTTTAATGAGACTAAAGAGTGGTACTAGCCTTTAAAAATAGCATGTGTTTCTGTTTCCTTGACTCACAAACTTAAACACCAGGGTGAATTCAAGGTTTACTGTGTATCTACACTTTACCAGTGTACATGGTGATTATGGCTATTGCAGGTATAGCACTGAGACTATTTTGGTAACTGCACTTGCCTCTGAGCGCTCTTCTCCTTTCTGCTCTCATCTCATCTCCTCGTATATCAACCTCTCTTACCAGTGGTGAAGCCAGGGCCCCAGGCACCCAGCACATGCTCCTCCAGTCAGTTTGTGCCATCACTGGAATTAGAGAGCTTCCTGGAAAAATAAATATTTCATGCGATAGCGGGAAGCCTACTAGAATCTGTGTTTCCTGTTAATGTGTGGGAGAAGGAGTTTTGTAACATATTAACTACATGGCTGGAGTGGTCCTTGAGGTGTAATGAGCTGTCAGGTGCAAAGGAGGAGAGAGGCTGCCTATAGCTGAGATTATCCTCTATAACTGAGTCTACACACTGTACAAACACTGATACGCCTGTGAAGGTTTCTGCCGGTTTGGTTAAACGTGGTTATTATATCATTATGTTTCATAAAGGCTGCTCCTGTTGAGAAAATAATTCAAACTGTTTATTTACCATCAGCGGATCTATTATAACTTAGGATGACGCAGGGCCTAGATGAAGCTATTTGCAAAAATAATGTTTACAAGGTCTGAGTTGGAGGTGTTCTTGGTAGAATGTGGTGGTTAAGAAATGCATCTTGCCATTGTGTCTTTGTGCAAGACATTTCTCCTGCCTAGTTTTCACGGTCTTCTCCTAGTCTGTGTTAACATGATGGATATGTTAGTGGATGAGAGCTTTAATCGTTGAGTGTTTCCTGAATATTTCTTTTGCTTATTTGTAATTCACTGCACATTATTTATTTTCAGGTGACAATTTTGATCTCATCAGCCTTAGTACTTTTTGAGAGGTAACTAAAGCTATCTGCTTCTTTTATGGGTTTGCTGCACAGTTAAATCCACCTCACTCCGCATGACAGAGGCTGAAATATCTGAGGAGGAGTTAGGAAAAGAAGCATTAAACACATGCAAACATGGTAGCGCCATCCCCCCAAATTGGCAGATTGTCACAGAGTCAGATCAATCCAGTTTTAAAGTTAGTTATATTCCCCACTGCTTTTCTAAGGCTACTAGTCTTGTCTTCAATCCACTTAACTGCTGTCTAGAAAGAGTCGACGTTTTATGCGAGCTGCAATTAGATTAATAAATAAACAAGCTTGTAATTGCCCTCGATGAAATATTTAAATGGTTCGTCTGCTTGCTCAAAGGATTCTTGTTTTGCATTGTCAGCATTAATGATGCAATAAAATGTCATCCCCACCCCTTACCTTATTCTTACGCTTACCTGATCCCCTTTTTGCATATGAGCACACTGAAGCCTGCCCTTGTAGCATCCATATGTTCCCCCTCAACTATGTTATATTTCACTGTGGCATGAGGCAGAATTCTGTACTAATACCATGCAGCTAAACAGTGTCACCCATGTAGCCTGTGATGAAATATGCACCGGCGCTAGCTTGACATGCTAATTCTCCTATCCCTGTCAAAGTGTGTACTGGTACATATGTACATGTGTGCTTGTGTGCACGGGTGATAAGAGCTGGAGCATTGCAAGTGCACAAGGCGCATACCAAGCTAATGATTAAGCCATGAATGAGAACATCAGAATCTATCACGCACATGCTAGACCAGGAAGTGTGTACGGGTAAGGCAGGGGGAGAGCAATTTATCTCGCCATCCTCTCCTTGCTTCCTTTCCTTCCTTCCTTGACAGTAAGAGGGCAGGAATGTGGCCCGGTTTAATACATCAGCTCCGGACTCTGAACGCTGCCTGTACTTTTTAGCCTAATTGGGTGCACCAAAGCAACTATGTCTCAACGCTATGACCCCAGCGGATTCTGTCATTCCTTTTTTCTAAATTTGGACCCCCATCTGAAAGCGCGCCCGATCCTGGCCCACTTTTCATCCACATGTGAGAAGGGAACATGCACCCTCATTGACCAACATGTTCCTCTAGAAACCTTCTTGTTGTTTGTTCTGTTTTTTTCTCATGAGAAGTGTATTTTTAAAGAAGTCATGGTGGGATTGAGCACACGTCTTTACTTTTCACTAGTGCTACTGCATCCATTGGGAAAAAACAATATCAGGTATTCTTGTTATTGTAGGAAAGATTGCAATCCCAAGTGAATATGCTGTGTACTTTAAACATCACTGTGTGTTGTTTGAAATAATTATTGTGTACATTTATAATAGGTATAAAAACATCCTCTGCTCTCTTCCTGTGCAAATACTGTTGTAGGCCTTAGAAAGTCCAGTCACCATCTTCCACATATGTTTATGAAGACCTCCTTGAAAAGCTGAGGCGTTAACCATTCTGTTCTGTTATGACGCAGTTATATCATTTAAAACACTGTAAATATTGGGGGTTTCTTCCATAGAGAAGAGTTGCACACTTACATGAGTCAGTATGTTGGTGAGTAGGTTGAGGACATGTGAGGTTCCGGATTAGCCTGAGCTAGCCTTGGTGTAGACTGCACTGTTAGGCTGTTTGCTGTTGGCACAAAGCTTATTTTGATGAAGGGTTTTAAGCCCAGGTTTCATGATGACTCAAACTCCCCACAGAACTGGATTAAAGCTGTAGCCACATTTTCACATATTACTTGTGCATAAGCGAGTATTTCCTTTATTTTCTGTTGGCTGTCTTCTGAAATAACATGATCTATTTATAGCATTAGGCGCAGAGCTGAGTTTTATTACCACCTTTTAAATTCACTATTCAAAGTGGCATGTCATTTTTAGTTTAGTTACATATGAAGAACATTTGTAAGCACAAGTATGAGTTTAAATTTATCTAACCTCTTCCTAGCTTACACATACCCATTGGCACACTGTGAATATTCAAACATGCATGAATTTTGAGGCTTTAGAACAGCTTTTTTCAGACAGCGAAGTGAATACTGTTGCCCAAAAATGTTGGGTACCGCAGCTTTAATATTCTAAGTTAGGATTCAGGTTTACTAATGTGACGTCATCTTTTTGGAGCAGGTGCAAAATGCAGGACAGCTAATTTGAGGATAGCTAGTCCTAACTCTAACCCTCTAACACTAATCCTCTAATCGTAACCCTCTAACCCTAACCTTCTAACTCTAACCCTCTAACCCTAACCCTCTAACCTTAACCTAACCCTCTAACCCTACCCCTAATATAACCCTCTAACCCTAACCCTCTAATCCTAACCCTCTAACCCTAACCCTATAACTTTAACCCTCTAACCCTAACCCTTTAACCTTAACCTAACCCTCTAACCCTACCCCTAATATAACCCTCTAACCCTAACCCTAATATAATCCTCTAACCCTAACCCTAACCTAACCCTCTAAATTTAACCATAATCTAACCCTCCAACCTTAACCTAACCCTCTAAACCTAACCTAACCCTCTAACCCTAACCCTAACCCTAACCCTCTAGCCCTAACCCTAACCTAACCCTCTAAACCTTAACCTAACCCTTTAACCTTAACCTAACCCTCTAACCCTCTAACCCTAACGTAACCCTCTAACCCTAACCTAACCTTCAAACCCTAACCCTAACTTAACCCTCTAACCCTACCCATAATCTAACCTCTAACCCTAATCTAATCCTAACCCTAACCCTCTAACCTTAACCTAAACCTCTAACCCTAACCCTAATATAACCCTCTAACCCTAACCCTAACCCTAACCCTTTAACCTTAACCTAACCCTCTAACCTTAACCCTAACCTAACCCTCAAACCCTAACCTAACCCTCTAACCCTAACCCTCTAACCCTAACCCTCTAACCCTCTAACCCTAACCTAAAAAAGTCAAATACATACAAAAGTAGTTTTTCAGTCTATACTCTTTAAAATACTGCTTTTGGCTGGATTCTGGTAGTGTGCACATAGAGTGTTTGTGTATCTTCTCTTAGACTCAGGTCATGAAGAAGATTGGATTTCATATTTTTACCCATCAGAAATTTCACATAAATCTCCGCAGTCTTCATTGGAAACCTCTAGACTATTCAATTACTAAACATTTTGTGCATGTGGATCGTATATTTTTCTGACTGTTGCCTGCAGGTGAATATTGGCAAAACCCAGAGACTTTGTAACGAGTCTGTGGGAGAGAAGCAGTCAAAGAGGTCTGAAGAATTGATGTGGAGACATGTTGAGAAAGGTGAGCAAGTACCCAGGAGTCCATATCACAGAGAAGCTCCATGTTGATGATGTGAGACCAAACAGCGCCTATGGCATCCCAGGGAGGGCTTTAAAAATGTATTCGCTCGCTGGATGTCCTTATGATCTCACTCTCATGCAGCTGTGTGGAGCATCCCATCAGGGGCCGACAGCAAATAGTCAATGGTCTGGTCTGGAAACACAGCCTTTGGATTTGGAATGATTTAAAAACAGTTCTGAGGAAACTTTTGATTCATAGCTCTCATGTTTGGACTTTGAGTATTTATTGATCTATGTTTTCTTGTATAATTCACAATTTATGTGGAAGTAAACAAAAACAAACAAAAAACAACAACAATTGAATATGCTATGTTTTTCTTTCCTGTTCTTACTAAATATGGGACTGAAGATTCAAACTCCATCCACAAGGGGGAGGTTAACCAACAAATCCTTTGCTTTTGTGAGACAGAATACAAGATTAGTCCAGGTCCAGGCACTGTCATTTTTCAATTTGAGATTGAGAGCCTTGGTCAAGGTTTGTACTGCATTTCTGTTATTTTATATTTATAGTCTTTTCTTCTATAAACGCGATATGCTATGAATAGAAAGGCTTGCATGATGCTCCGATTAGGCCGTTTTATAATAGCATGAACCATTATCTGTAATAATCTACATGTCCCTGACCCCACAAATGTCAGTTATAATTGTGTAGATATGGCCATGCAGTCACTCATTGATATGCATCTCTGTGGGCTGTTGTAAGTGCAGGCTTGTTTGACACAGTTAAATTGATATTTGCTCAAATTAGATGTTGCAAATGGAGTGCAGAGTTACAGGGCTAGGTAACCCCGCGCTTAGCAAACACATTCATTTGAACGTCATGTTTAATAAATGTCAGAGTGCTAAGTGTAATCAGAAAGTCATTTATTGATGTTTTAATTTTATTACTGGAAATTATGTTAATGCTGATTGGGAGTATTTGAAATAATTACATTTGATGAACGCTTCAAGTATTAAGATAACAGATCAGTTCATCAGTTGGATTTTAGTTTTAGTAATACATTTTAATATTTTATGTTAAGATGGAGATTATACAATTTCAATGAACTTTAACTGAATAACGCCTGACATGACAACTTCAGATTGTTTCCTTTCACTCTACATAAACTAGATTTTTTTTGTTCAGATCCCGTCACGTGTATTTGGGGGCTTGGCTGACGGAGCCACAGTATACAGTATATCTGCCAAATGAATGCTTATGAACAGCATTTGTGTTTTGGAGCCGGCCTTGAGTGTCCATTCATTCCTGGCACTTTCCCTTTTGCTCCATTTATCATTCCCGAAGGTTACAGCTTGGTTAATTTCCTTCTATTAGTCTAAATGTGCTTTGACAAATAGGCTGACTCAAAGTGACGTGGGCCTTCCATAGACGCAAGGCAGTCCTAAAATATGAAAGTGATGAGTTTTGTGCGTTTTACAGAATGTTAGTGTTGTTGTATCTGATGTAAGTCTGCTGACAGTAACAGTGGATTTCAATTACCGCAGGTGATGTCCTGTGATGCCCTAAAGAACTCTTTGATTTTTTTCCCCGAACTGAATGCTGAGATAAAGACCACTGCTACTGTTTGATGTTGCCCGTATCTTTTTAGCCTGTGCCAGGTGACCATAGAGGTGCTTTCATGGTTTAAATAGTCAACCATTTGAATGTGTAGCAAATGTTAAAATGTGTTTGATGGGTAGAATGTGTATTTCATATATATTTGCGATTTTGCTTGTTATGGTGTAAATGGTAATTTTTATATAGCGCTTTTCCACCTTCAAGGCACTCAAAGCTCTTTACGTCAAGGAACCACTCACCCATTCACACACACATTCATACACCAGCGTACGCAGACACTGTGGATCATGACATCAATGATGTTTATGTCGAAGCGGGATTCCATTCATACACCAGCGTACGCAGACACTGTGGATCATGACATCAATGATGTTTATGTCGAGAGCGGGATTCAAACCGCCAACCTTCAGATCAGTGGACAAACACTTTACCAACTGTCGCCCTACTTCCTAGAATGAATCTTGCTAATAGATAGAGGAAGAGTTTGCAAAACACATGTACCTTGCTAATTTTTTTTAGTCTTAAAGATACTATTAAACTCGACTATAGGGCTGTTTAAAATAAAACAGCCTTAAAAAAAATTCCTCTCAGGATAGAACGGAATTTTATGGCTCAAAAAAATCAATTCTGTAACAGCATTCCCTTTGCGTTTAAATATATGTCCATAAACACACTGTACCCCAGCAGAAGTACATTCCGCCGAGGTAACTTCTAAAAAGGTCGCCCTGAGTTTGCCTGATGCACCTTTGGGACACAGTGATAACAGGCCAGTGGAAACAGGTTATTAATGCTCCAAAGATCTGCTGACACGGCAGGTACACGGCAACACCAATGTGCTTTTTACACATGCAGCATCTGCGTGTTCGGGAGCACAAGAGACAGAAGGAGAACAGGTTAGAGGAATAGCACTGCAAGGCTAGAGAACCACAGCAGTGCCTGTGTGAAGGAGAAGGAGAAGAAGGAGAAGGAGAAGAAGGAGAAGAAGAAGAAGAAGAAGAAGAAGAAGAAGAAGATTTATTTACAGAGCACATTTCCTACAAAAATGCAACTCAATGTGCTTTACAGAAAAAAAATGCATAACAATCTAATTAGAGTACATTTAAAAATGCTAAACACACCCTACTTCCACCTCAAAAATCATTTACCAACAGTATAATGAATGTACAGAAAAATACAGCCACCTCAGGAAATTACTGATATACAGATGCAAACTAAAATGTTTTAAGTTTGCGTTTGAAAGAGCTGATTGTTGGCTCAGATCATGAGGGAGCGTATTCCACTGGAGTGGAGCATACTGACAGAACGCTGCTGCTCCAGATCTGGACTGAACACAGGGCAAAACAAGAAGGCTGCTGGTTGACGATCTAAGGGTTCTACTGGGTGTATATGTTAACAATAGTTCATTAATATAGTGAGGGGCATAACCATTTAGTCCTTTGTAAACACACATTAATACTTTGAAGTCAATTTTTGCTTGAACAGGAAGCCAACGTAAGTTTTTTAAGATTGGGCTGATATGGGAATACTTTTTTGTCTGAGTAAGAATACGTGCAGCAGCATTTTGGATTAATGCAACCGCTGAATTGATTTTTGAGTAAGACCAGAAAAAAGGCTATCACAATAATCTAATCTGTAACAAATGCACGAATTAAGTTTTCAGCATCTGAAATGGACAAATAACTTCTAATTTTTAAAATGTTTGTAAGGTGAAGGAAAGCTGCTCTGGTGATATTGTTAATCCGCTGATTCAAATTTAGATTTGTATCTATGATGACACCAAGATCTCTAATGAGTTATTTTGGCTTGAAATTGAAAGAGTCTAGTTATGTTCGTGCTTTTTGCCTTTTGTCTTTAGGTCCAGTAAAATATATATTCCGTTTTATCATTATTCAATTTAAGAAAATCTTTGCTCATCCAGTTGTTAATATCTTTAATACATGTGGAAAGTTAGTCTATGTATCTGTTATGTGTCTGCCAGCAACCTTGTACCAACTTCCCTTGCGGGCCATTTTTCAAGCTCCTGCATCAGCTCTGCAGTGTCAAGGAGAGCAACGGGAGATGGCACCAAGAGGGATTGGGCCTTGACACTCTAAACTGTTGTGGTGATGTCAATGGGCCGAGATGAGTTTAGAGCAAAGACTAATGGCGGTATTTGGTGAAGAGGTCATTTTGTCTGTTTGAGATGCTGAGTGTACCACTTTGGACATCTTAGCAGTCTATTTTTGTCAATAATAGCATAACTTTAGCCACTATTGTTTTGCAATTGTAAACCTACCAATTTGCCGCCATAGTAAAAGCTTAGATGGAATCCCATGTTGAATGACCTGCTTCAGCTCCTTATAAACAACGATAATACTGTGTTATTTAATGTGCATAGTAACTTCATTTAACATACTGTAATCTATCAGACTAATGCAATGGGCCAGTAAATACTTACAGTTCTACATGGCTGAAAATCTCATATGAATGCGCCCTGGTTCTCTGTCGGAGTTAGCTTTGCCAAAGTTTGCTCCAGTCAATCATATGCAAGCATAAACAGACATGATTAACACAGCATTCAATCAAAGAGGCGAGACTTGTAGTGGAGACATATTCACTGATTCTAATTGCTCTCACACATTGAACTTCAGAAGGAGAGAGACTCCAGATTCACATTAGAAATCATTTTATCTGCACTTTTGGCACAATTATAAAACAGGGCTTGTTCTTAAATATAAAGAGGACAGTTTTTTAATGTGTAGGTCTTCTTCGTCCTTATTAGGTGTGGGCGATATCACAAAAAATAAACAAATTATTATATGCTTTTCTTGGAGTCACATTTTTTATTATTTTTTTTAACGATTCATGTGCAGTTTGTATCTTTATCTTTTAAGGGGTAATTAAAGATTTCTGCTGTTCACACGTCACTGGAGTTGGTTAAATCTACCCATCACAGAGGCAAAGTGGAGTGGGTATGGAAACAGTCTGAGTTTGAGCAAAAAACTATGCTGAGAACTGCTGAATCACGATACAGAAATATTGCCTAAAAAGCATATTTATCACAGGGATGAAAGCACAATTTTATTTTTTTATGGCTATATCATCCAGCCCAATTATTATCAATATCTATCAATGTCTCTTAGTATCCAGTGATTTTTGCATTGGTTTTATCAGATCAACAACAAGTCAACAATGCACCAATTCCCTGGGAAGCTTTAAAACAGCTTTGTAGTCCGCATAGAACTTATTTGCTGTCAAGATCGGCAGCCCCATACAAAATAATACAGCCCAAATGATGATCGTGGCGCCCGTGGCAACTTCCGGAATAAGTTGAATACATAAATCTTGTTGCACCTGCAGTTTATACCCCTACTAAAAATGTCTACCCAAAATTGTGCATCCCTACATTATACCAGAATAATGCTATGGGTCTGTGCTTAGACCACTGATTTGTGCCTAACTCATGTTTGCTGATTACGTACATTGACTTAGAAATATTGCCAAAAAGCATATTTGTCACAGGGATGAGATCACAAAAAGATTTTTTTTTTTTTTTTTGCTATATCGTACAGCTCAATTATTATCAATATCTGTCACTGTGTGTTAGTATCCAGTGATTTGTTGCATTGGTTTACATGAGATGCCCTTTGTTAAGCAAGGAGAACACAAATGTGAAACTAAAACGCTGAGAGTTTGACATTCATAGCTTGAAGAATGAGGACACAGCAGTGGAATTCGTTTGTGGGTTGCTTCATGCTTGTGCAGGGGAACATGTCCTGCCACAGCTAACAGCAGGCCCAATGACTGCACTGGGTGTTGATTCATCACTCTCACTCGCAGTAGGCCCATCTTGCCGATAATTATCTTTGTCAAATTAATTATCAGTGTAAGTGTCAGCATGACAGAGCCCATGAATTACATCCACATAACCTTGATTAATCAACACAAAGGCTTTTGGGGCAAATGTTTGGTGCATATGGATGTGCTGTCTCCAAAAATGTCTGTCTTGCTCTCGGATCTGTCTTCATTTCTTATCTACACTCCCCATTTTTTCGCCATCCTGAGGTCCTTTTGTCCTTTTGCAGTATCCTCTAGATGGAAAACAAAGCCGTCTGCCTGGAAACATCATCTGCTACAGCTGGGCTCTGCATGTAAACTGATCAGGAGCACTGTTACTATTAATAGTGTGAGCAGTGCACAGGGAAAGAAGCTCAAATCCATCTTTAGCATCAAAGCTTTCTTCTCTTACACTCTAACTGTGTACTGGTATGTTTTTAGTTAGTTTAGTTTAGTTGCAGTTATTTAAAAGTCCATGTGTACACAAACAGTTGGTTTAAATAGATGAGGAGAGATAAAATGATTTTGTTTAAATGTAGTTTATGATCTAACATTGACAGCTTTTGTTGCTACTTGTTTATGATAATTATGTTTATACTATATGTTTACTTTGAATAATATCTAACCAAGCCCTGATGTGGTCTATTGATTGTCAGTTTATTCATAACTTAATTGTTAGAAAATGTATCAGCAGCTGCAGCATCTGATTGTCAAACACATCATATGTCCAGTATTTGAGCAAAGTTCATCGATAGTCCTGTGTTGTGTGACTGCTGTAGTTTGTGTTCTTCACTGTGAGACCTATGCACTAGGCACCTGACATGCCCTTATGCTCTCACTCTGTATGGGGCAAATGTATTTCCCATTAATAATTTACCTCCTGTCATGACCATGTCTTAGGTTCATTCATTTTTCACTCCATCTTGTCCCAGTGCCTTTTGTCATTCAGCTTTTGCACTCACATTACACAACGAGTCTGTGGGATGGGCGGCTGTGAGGTCCGCTTTGCTTTTTTAGGATTACCGAATGTTGCATGTGGTTGTTACAAGAAAAAGAGGTGCTGGATATATCTGATAGTCGGCGGTTCAAGTTTACATTTATTATATTTGATTTGTTAAAGTTTTTATGCCCAGTGACGTGTGGTGGTGAGATTTTTTAGAATGTTCAGACAGGAGATCAACAAGAAGACCAAATTTTATGAATGTTGTTGAATGATGTTAGTTCTTAGCAGCCAACTCTGCCCAGTGTAGAGTTGGATGATGATTGCTAACAGAATTTTGGCATCTTTTTGTATTGCATTTACTTAGTTGTTTAGTCGATTAATCTGCCTCTTAGTCGACCAAAATTTGTATTGTCGATAATCATTTTATTTTGATTACAAGGATTTACATGGAACAACAGCAGATAGGGGAAGTTAGTGAGTGAGTTAGCTGAAGATTTCGTATTTTTGGTGTTTATATGCAAAAAGGCAGATTAAACTTATGATTTATTAGTTTAATAATAAGCTAATCAAATCGCAAAAGCTGCAGTTATTTAAGTACTAGAATGCCCTTGACTCTTTGCAAAGAATACGATTTTTTTATAGACAAATCTTGTTGCACCTACAGTTTATTCCCCTACAAAAACTGTTTGAAATTCATTGGATTCTTGTGCTAATCAGATCATCAGTCTTCTCTCAAATGAGCACCTTGAACAGAATCCTACTCTTTTCGCAATACTTGTCAGAGAAATAGCAATTTGATTTTTTTCCCCTAAATTGTGCATCCCTACATTATACCGGAATAATGCCACGGGTCTGTGCATAGACCACTGATTTGTGCTTAACTCATGTTTGCTTACCTTCACGCCTGATTACGTACATTGACTTAGGGCCGTGTTAAGCCATGCGTGCCTGTTTATTTTTTTTCAGTATGGGTATGTCAATGCTGTTTTTTCTGTCGATTATATTTGGAGTGACCTCTGCTTTCTGACCCTTCAACTGCATCTTGTAGTGGAATCCCATGGGCCCTCGCTGCTTCCACTGCCTCTGCCTCTGCCTGCTACTGCTCGAATTAGGGTGATAGTTTACATGCTGGTGCTATCAGGCGAAAAGCCCCTATTTGACCTTTTGTATACAGTGTCAGTGGCTGCTCATTTGATAGTAGGCAAGTGCTTATACATAAACAATGGTATTTTAATATACATGTCTATATGTGATATATTTATCTACTTAAAGGGTCTGTATCCAATTTTTATGTTATGTTTATTGTTTTGCCCCAGTTCATATAGCTGAAACCGCACTTTATAAAAAGACACATATGCTTTTTTCTCACTGACATGAAATCTGACTAAACTTTTCCTGTTTTAGGTCAATTACAATTACTAAAATTACTATTTGCCAACATGAAATCAGATTCAACTTTTCCTGTTTTGGGTTAATTAGGAATACCAAAATAATTCCTATTTGCTAAATAACCAGAATAATGAGAGAAGGATTTTTTATACAATTTTTCATTACTTTCTTCACAGTCAGAAGTTTACATACAGTAAGATTACTATGCATTTAAACTATTTGGGAAATTCCAGATGATGATGTCATGTCTTGTGATTTATTTCGGCTTATTGACAACATTTAAGTTGATTTGAGACACACCTGTGTGTCATCAGTTTATTTGTGTAACATCATGGGAAAGTCAAAAGAAATCAGCCAAGATATCAGGAAGAGAATTGTGGACTTGCACAAGTCTGGTTCATCCTTGGCTGCAATTTCCAGATTCCTGAAGGTGCCATGTTCATCTGTTCAAATAATTGTACGCAAGTACAAATAGCATGGGAATGCAGCCATCATACCACTCAAGAAGAAGACAGGTTCTATTAATGTACTTTGGTCCGAAATGTGCATATCAACATGTGAAGATGCTGGCTGAAGCTGGTAAGTGTGTGTCATTATCCACAGTGAAACGAGTACTTTACTGACATGGGCTGAAAGGCCACTCTGCCAGGAAGAAGCCATTACTCCAAACGAAACATAAAAAAGCCAGATTACAGTTTGCAAATGCACACAGGGACAAAGACCTTAATGTCCTGTGGTCTGACAAAACTAAAATTGAACTGTTTGGCCATAATGAACCTTATTACATTTGGAGGAAAATGGGGGAAGCTTGCAAGCCTGAGAACACCAGCCCAACTGCGAAATACGGGGGTGGCAGCATCATGTTGTGGGGTTGTTTTGCTACAGGAAGGACCGGTGCACTTCACAAAATAGATGGCAACATGAGGAAAGAACATTATGTGGAAATACTGAAGCAGCATCTCAAGACATCAGCCAGAAAGTTAAAGCTTGTGCACAAATGGATCTTCTAAATGGACAATGACCCGAAGCATACGGCCAAACTGGTTACAAAGTGGCTTAAGTATAACAAAATCAATGTTTTGGAGTGGCCATCACAAAGCCCTGATCTCAATCCTATTGAAAATTTATGGGCAGACCTGAAAAGGCATGTGCGAGCAAGGAGACTACAAACTTGGCTCAGTTACACCAGTTCTGTCAGGAGGAACGGGCCAAAATTCCTGCCAACTATTGTGAGAAACTTGTGGAAGCATATCCAAAATGTTTGACCCCAGTGTTTAAAGGCAATGGTACCAAATACTAATGAAATGTATGTAAACTTCTGACTTTGAAGAAAGTGAAAAATTGTCTTAAAAAATCCTTCTCTCATTATTCTTGTTATTTAGCAAATAGGAATTATTTTGGTATTCCTAATTAACCCAAAACAGGAAAAGTTGAATCTGATTTCATGTCATGTGTGTCTTTTTATATAGTGTATGTAAACTTCTGGTACAACTGTATATGTTGCTGCTCTTAGGGTCAATATGAGACTGCTGTGTGCTGTCAAAATCAAATAATAAAGCAGTTTTATTGTCCTCAAACCAGGAAGCAATGCTGATACGCTGTTAGCATGCTAGTTGTTGTTAGTATTACCATGACAGCAAACCTCCACTCTGGCCTCTGACAGTTGTGAAAAGCAAATTCTCATTGCGATTAATTATTAGGAAGCCAGGAATACGCTAAAAAATAACTTTTTTCACGTTTTTAAGACAGAAAAAAATCAGGCACAATGGCTTTAATATACTATAATAAGTCCTTTGTTAATAATAAGATCTTAATCCCAGTTTCTTTTGCTATTTGATTTATTCATTCATATGAGTCATCCAGTGTCACTAGCCACCACTTCTGCTGCTGAACTGGAGTCGAAAGGTTGAGGCAGTCTGTTATAGAGAGAGCCGGGGGAGCACAAAGGCAAAAAGAACCGGAACCATAAATAAAACAATGCTGCTATTTTAGGACAGCTGTGAATGGGAGACAGGAAGTGTATTTTTATTAAGAGTCAATAGAGTACTCCTGATGATTGCACCTCTAGATGGATGTAGTTTGAAGTCAGTCAATAGCTAGACGTTACTTTTAAAGCCCGCCACACACTGCAGGATCATTTGCCCGATTTAGGACCCGATTTGCTTCTCCCCGACTTCGGGCAGACGTGACACGATTTAGGATCCTCGTATGCGATTTTTAAGACGCAGTGCTCCTCGTGTGTGGTGTCCGAGCGACTCTCAGCCGCTCTGTCATATCTTAAATTCGTAACCACAAAACATCACCACGGCAACATCCAATAAAAGAGAGAGTCAGGGGCAGACGGAGGGATGGACACAGAGGAGCAAGATACAAAATAATTGAAAATCATTTTTTATTTTTACTCACCTCTTGTAAAGGTGTTAAACTGCAGCATTCTCATCCACATTATCCATTATAATGTGTCCACAAAACAGCGCTATGAATCCAGTTTGAAGCATTGTTTAAAAAGTAAAAAGACAGCAGTAGTTCCTCATGTGTGTCTGTTTACATCCATACAGCGAGAATCGGGGTGAAGCTGTTGCAGATTAGTGATAGTGAAGTACAATGCTCTGATCTTTGGAACACTTTAGAGTCTCAAAGTGAGTCGTTTTACTGTAGACAGGAAATAGGTGTCTCGAGGTCTGCTCACAACTTTTAGCTTGTGATGTTCGGTCTCTTCACTGCCATATCCTGTCTTTGTGCTCAGAGATTTAAAATCTTATCCTATTCTCTTTGTGTCTGTGGTCTGTGCGTTTTGTTCCACAGACCACAGACACAAAGAGAATAAATATATATATAGTTAAACTCTTGTGGTCTGCTATATTTTTGGTCAGTTTGTTCAACATCACATTAGATTTTAGATGTTCATTAAATGGCTGTTAGCATAATTTAGCATAATTGATTATTTTGGTGCAGATTGCTATTCCACGGTGAATGAACCATCTTTACATTATATTATAACGTTTTGTGGCTCAGAGTAGAGCCCCACAAAACCTCACAACCAAAAGAAAATTCTGACACCATAAGATCTCTTTCTGCTTTGCTGTGACGTTTATAGTTTTATTCCATTCATATTTTGCAGTTTCTTAACCCATAACAATAGCCCTGTTAGCTCCACTTGTCAACCGTTTCAGCTTGAATCACTGAAACAAACAGCAGAGTGTATCCCGGCTCCTGACAGGGCTGTTCATGAGCTTGTGCATGCATTTACATGCCCATTTGCTGTACTGTGGAGCGTGCTGTGACAAATGAGCAGAGTGCCTCGATAGCGCCTCGCTCAATCTCTTTCAGCACTTTTCCCTGTGAACACAAGTCCAGATAAAACATTAAAGACAAGGCAATGACAATACAAGGGCCATCTGGGGCCACTTTAAACCAATACTGAAGCACAGGGTGCGGCCTTTGTCAATTAAAACTGCATTGGACTAATTGTAATGAGATAATCTAATTCAGGAGGACAGCTGGGCCTCAACTGAAAAGCAACAAACTTGTGGATAATAAACGGGAGGGGCAAATGTATGCTTGGTCAATGTAAAAACAATCTGTAAAGAAGATAAGGCATCGACTTGGGCTGAGACAAGGCCAAGGGAGAGGCAGAGGAGAGAGGCAAGGGCAAGGAAGAGGCAGAGGAGAGAGATGTGCGACCTCTAGAGAGATGGTCAGGGAAGGAGGGATTTTTTTTTTCTTTTACCTAAGAAAAGCCAAAGTTGTAAAGGAATATTGCAAGGGTGCACTGGCTGGACAGAAAGGTGATGAATGTGTGTGTTAGGTCCATGGAGGAATGGAAAGAGCAGCGATCTCTCATAGGGTCGCAGTGGAGGACTTTCCTAACACTGAGGACCGGGCCCATGGGAGCACCTAGTTCGAGTTCATTTATAATCACAAATTGAAGTTAGGTACGTGTTTGCTCTGAATAATTTCCACAACCATTACTGTATTACAGATTGATCCAATTGTATATAAACAAAAATAAATTACTTTTCATAGCATTCTGTACATCATAGGCCAAGGCTTTCTAGTTCGTTCATTCATTGTTTTCTTCACACCCCACCTACTGAATAACC
This sequence comes from Periophthalmodon schlosseri, assembly GCA_000787095.1. NCBI lineage: Eukaryota > Metazoa > Chordata > Actinopteri > Gobiiformes > Gobiidae > Periophthalmodon > Periophthalmodon schlosseri. The sequence continues at coordinate 16,130 of KN474005.1, read as the reverse complement.
TTGGCTTTCTCATTGTCTCCTAAGCTTGTGTTGAATGAGTCAAACAGCTAATAAATAACCACACACAGTACATTTGTCTTACCTGTTGGTGGAGCTGACACTGTCGATATCATGTAAATGCGATACATTGCTTATCTATGGGAAATGTAACGTATTACACTGTTCATTCTTATCTTCGCCTGTTGACAGCTTCCTTTCAGAGAACACAAGAACATCTGTTGCTCAAGCTAAATGCTAACCACACCGTTGGAGGAAAGGCTATGGGGCTGTTGAGTGATGATGTTATATCATTATTTTAGGGTCAGATGGAATATGATTCACTTAATCAGTATAATGGCATTTTGGCATGTTAACCTGCTCCAAGGTTATGAACTTTTTCTTTTTTTTTAAATGCTGGGCAATATTGAAACAAGTGCACTCTGAATTATGTTGAAATAATATGTATGTCACCGGTATTATTTAGCATAAAACGTTTTCTGTCTCCAGGTTTGTCTTTAAATTACCAGGAGGTTCAGACAAATTCTGCTGTTGTTTCTAGGGAACGATGTCAAACAGCCCCATTGTGCTTTTTGTAGGTAGGCTGACTCCTACAGTTAGATCATGTGACCAGATCATGTGACCAGATTTGTAACGCTGACATTCACACTGCGATGGAAGATTAGACAGAAGGTCATTGTGTGTGCGTGGTGTCCTCAGGAAGCGACCATATCTAGCATGAGAAATCAGATTATTAGCACACAGTGGTTTACAGTGGGCAAAGGGGGGGCCCATAAGGGGGTGTGCGACGTGCGCTGGTGCCTGGTGGTGCATGTTCAGTGAGCTGTGTAAACTGGGCCTCGGAGGGTTTGACATGCTGCTGCTGCTGCCTGCCAGTTCATTTCATATAAAAGCAATATGGACTGAGTGCATTATGAAAGTCAGATGATGCAACTCGTGTTATTGTGGAGAGATCATGTGGTCATATTCTCGGTGTTTATGAAAGGGTTATGTGACCAATATGCCATCATGGTCACTTGTAAATGTAGAAATTTTGAACTTATACAAATAATATAAATGTACAAAAAATAGCTTGGGCAGGTTGTTGACAAAGGGTAACTTATAGTGCTGTCAGAACAGTTTGAGCCTACTGTATATTGGTTACTGTTAAAGGGGACAGAGTCGACTTTTTTACCATGCTTTTGTTGATTCTTCCCCCATCATAAACATACTTCGGGTTGTATTTTGCTTCATTCACAAAGGTTTCAAGGTCCTCTCATTCTGAGCACTCACACTTAGCATGGATATATTAGCATGCTGGCCCAGTTGCCAAATGACTGCTTCAATATATATATTATTTTTTAGTGGTTCATTCCCACTGCTTTCAGTGGAGTCCCACTAACACCTTAAGACGGTGTTGGAAATGGAGTCAGTAGTGTGATTAAACCATCAGCTACAATATAGGCCTAATCAATCCTCTAATATTCAAACCCCATCATCCCATTCCACAATCTGAAAAAAAAAATGTAATAACATTGATTGAATCCTTTGAGGTGCTGTTTTGCACAGTGCTCCCTAAACACTACAGTTACTTACTACAGTCTGTTTACTTCCTGGCAGTGGCCCCACACGTCTGCAGATATAGGCTCCATGTGATGTTATCTGTAGTTTGGGTGCTGTGTTTAGGGCGTGATGATTAGCTCGCAGCAGGTGCTAACTTGCTCGCCGGTCCCTGGAGTGAAACGCAGGAAGTATAAGCTAATTGCTGCAGGTGCTAATGCTACACAACCAGGCGACCAGCCTATCGAATAAGAGGCGGAAATAATAAGGTGCTAAGTAGTCATATGTCTTCACTTGTGCACTTGGAGTGTTGAGAAAATGGGTGTGAGGTAATTATCAAATTAGTTTTTACAACACATGTGCAAATTACATATTACAAATTACACTTAGCATGATGCATATCAACAACTTGCATCGTATACTTCTACTGGATTATTATCAGTCTAGGATATTTTCACTTTTTTTCACTGTTTGTTGTTGTATCCTGAACAACTTCTAGATTCTGATTCGGATTATGTGCCACCATATGTACCATTCTAATGGACATTTCCCATAAACTAGAAAATATATTTTAAACCCCAGTTTTAGTACCATTTATAGATTATACCAGTGTCAGAGGTCCAGTGCCTTGGCATTGGCCTGGCAGTGTGGCTGTTTAACTTCTCCACCAATCAGTAGCTCTTATTTGTTGTATATCGACAAGATGGATGGTCCATTGATTTTATCAAACATCCTTCAAATGATTTATTGTTTGAAAGAATCAATGTTTTCTGTTAAGCCTTTTTGGGTGATGACTAAGGCTGTTACTAGAAGATTATTTTTGTTGTTGACAGCAATTTCTGCGCTTTTTTAGAATTTTAACCAAAAAATTCTTTCTCCTGAAAGAGAAGGTTTTACAACAAAAATTAGTTATTGCTGGTCTGATAACACTGGTTGAGTTTACTTTGAAAATCTCTTTTATGTGAACAAAGAGTGTACTGTTGTAACCATTCTTATAAATCGACTCTTAAGATATCTGATTATGTGTATATTGATGTCAGCCTTGCATTAATTAAACAGCTAAGTCAGTGCATAGTTAATCAATATCTTTAGAGGTCATAAATGTTACATGTGTGTGTGTATTGGGCAGTGTGACCCTTTTTAACTCATCAATACTTCCTCTCTCCCTCTCCTCTCATCCCGCAGATGGTGTACAAGCCGTGGCTGTGCTCTCAGTACTTCCAGACCAACCAGTACCACTGCGCCGATCGGATCCCCTGTAACCAGTACTGCTTCGAGGTGCAGCAGCGGTGCCCCTTCATCCTGCCTGATAATGATGATCTCATCCACGGAGGCAGCCCCAGTTTTGTATGCACAGGTAATGAAGACTAAGGCCACGTGTCTAACCTCTAACCTCCAAAGTCCAAGATCATTACGATTATGAACAGCAAGATTTGCAATTTATGTTTCAAACTTAAAATTCTTAACATGAAAGAGCATTGGAATATGAATGGGCTCTAAACTAACACAAGAATCACATGCATCTCAGAACATGTTTGTGGATAGTACAGGGTTAACAGTAAGACAACATGTTCTGATGTTTGCAGAGGAAATTATGTTACTTTAATAATCGTCCATTCTAATTACATTTTGCAATTAATTTTGACTATGAGTAATTGGGCAGCACTGTGTCTCCCCTAGTGGGCCAGTAGTCATCAACACAGTGGACACTTGTGACTTTATAGTTACAAGATGTTCTGTCTCAGCAGGCGAACCGGGGAAATACAGCAATTTACTGTTGAAAGCTCACCACACTGCAAGCATAACTTAGATCACCACTGGGCATGTAAGATATACAATATATAATGGCAATGTACAGGTAAATACTGTGCAGGTTATGCAATAATAATTATACTTGGTGTGAGTGAGCAGCCTGAGCAAATGAGCAAGTCTTTGATGTTCTATTGTAAGAGAAGGCTGCTCTCTGGTGGACACAATGAGTATTGACTTGTTTTTGTTTTTTCTTTAAATAATGCATTAAAATACTAAATTACTGTTAAGCTACAATACCCCTATACAATACGGCCTATACTTTACTCATGTTATCAATAATTGTCATATGACTATAGATGTCCCATTGCAGATTCATATATGTCAGTGGCTCTTTCAGGCAGTATACATCTTAACACTTCTATATTACAACACATTTTATTTTTTAACCATTCATCCATGTACATTTTTCTGCCCCATCGGACATTGAACTGCAGTGATGACTGATTAACACAGAGACACAAATCCTTAAGTTAGTGAATATGTTACTAAAGGAAACAATAGGAAGCTGGTATGTAAGGCGCTAGCTTAAATGCTACTCTGCAATGGTTGTTAAAAATTACAAATAGGATTTCCCTCTAATAGCCGTGCATCCCTGGATTTTGTATTGCTTATTGCATGCTGAGCACTATGATTACATAATTCTGACAGTGCCATTTGTGTGCCCCCTCCCCTCTCCACACTCCTCCCCAGGGCTGCTGGAGGACTATCCATCAGGTGTGGACCCGCGCTCATACTGCTGCAATGTGCGGTGGGACTTGAGAGTGGACAACCGCTCTCTGGGGAGCCTGAAAAGGACTCACCCGCCATGCCAGCACCGAACCTCCTTGAGCTCAGCGGCGGCCTGCAGACTGTGTAACAGCCGCCTCAAACTCTGCCTGCTGGTCCTCGTCCTCCTACACACTGTTGCCAGCCTCACTGCATCCCACAATGCAACAGGACTGGGCCTCCCCACCATCACGCCTCTGGAGGAGAGCCCTGCCAATGAGGAGTGATGGAGCTGCCAGGAGGCGGGTGAGGGGATTCCCTCACCATGGCAACCGCTGTGGAAAAATACAGCCACGGTTGTGCGGGTGGCTCGTGCTGTGCTCCCATGGACATTCTGCAACATTTTCTGACAAAGAGAAAATGCAGGGAGCAGCGAGACGAAAGACACTCCAATCAATCAAAAGGAATAAGTAAACAAACAGACACAATGAGGGATGGGAACAGTCCCCGTGGAGACAAGGGGACAACGCCACAGCCTTTGTTGATCGGGAAGGCCGGCTTTCTCATGGCTGGATTTCTCTCACTGCGCTTTTTTACACTGTGTTCCAATTATCCGTTTCTGTTGCACTGGCTGACTATGGAATAACACAATCATATTCTCTTTTTAATGTTCACTCTTTGTGCTCGTTTCTGGGTGGCTCTCACAGCACACTCACATGAAACCACTGAACAAGACCGATCATTTAAAAACCCGGTCGCGGCTTTGTGTCCATGTCCATTCTTCTAAAATAACTACCCCAATATTCTGAACTACCTGTAGTGGTTGGCCATCTTCCAGCTCTGCCCCACCCCTCAGCTCCACAGCCTCCAACAGATCATTATCACATAACAATCCCTAATGTGTGTCTCTCTAGTATCCCAAACAAACAAATTAACAGTTCTGGAACTACCTGTAGCATGCATGTAGCACATCTGGACACGGTCTCAAATTTCCTAGAATATTAGTGGATTTATGTAGCTTTTATAGACCATTGTTAACACAGGAGACACAAGTAATGTTTTTAATTACTGATTAAGCTGTGCTACTAATTACCAAGCCGAGATAATAACACTAACTGAAGACTATTTTGAGAATATGATTGCATAAAATAACCAGAAAACCACCAGGGCTGACTTCATCTTAGTTCTCAAATTGTACCAAACCAGTAGCATGCCCATTGTTCTGCACTCCTCATTAAGTAAAAGGGCTTATGAAGATCTCTATATACAGTGAACACATTACCATTACACCACACACAATACATCCATACAGTTTAATATAAATCTCAATTTGTGTTCCCACTCGCACGCCCAGAGCTCATTTACAAGTGTAGAGCAGCCCCAGACTCAAGCACAAAGCTCAGATCTCATTGTGTACATGTACTATGGCATAACCTGATAATCTTTGTCAGTCATTTTGAATATATTTTCTCAATGTTGACCAGCTTGTGAACAGAAAGAAATAGGTTTGACTTTTAAGGGCTGACTTCTTAGTTATTTTCTCCTTCGATGAACAAGGCTGGAAGATCAGGTAGATACCACTGCTGTGTTCGATTTGCTTGTGTGTGTTTTTTTTTCTTCATTCAAAAAGTATGACAATGACTGAAATCTAATGAGATGTCCAATCTATCAAAAACACCTGATGTCAACATTTAAAACTGCAGCGGATATGAGGATCCATTGCATATCTATAGGAAATAGATCTGCTTTTCTGTATTGCAGTTTAAACCCCGCCCACTTCATCCTCCTCACTTGCATGACATGTACCTTCTTCCTCATTGTCATTCAGCACAGCCATGCCCATATCGAAGGACTGTATTTAATGACAAATGCTGCTATACTATTGGCAACCAGTAGATGGAGACATTATATTTTGTACCGCGCTACTGCACAAGGACAGTGGATTAAGAGAAGAGGACTCAAAAGATGGAATATGGGTGGACCTGCTATCAGTGTGTATACATTTGTATCTATCGCTAATTGCCTTTTGAAGCTTGTTGGGGCAGATGCAAGAGAGCATCGTTATGTGTTTCTATCTAGACCCACAGAGTCCTACACTGGTACTCCTAACAGCCCCCAGAATTATAAAACGCAAACCAGCAAGACTAATGACGATTGGCAGTACTTTGTTATCACTGACAAAGAATCATTTAAATCAGAACCTTGTGCTCAAACAGTCGTGCCTCACCCCTCTAACTGATATAAATGTACTCTCTCAATGTACATTTCTTGTGCCAGATAGTATGTTCTGGAGGGATTTGAACTTCTAAGGTTAGGAACAAGGTTATGGTAAGGTTAGGGTTAGGAAAGTAAGGTTACATAGTCCCTCCAGAGCCGACTATCTACAGCTCATCATGAAGATTCTCATGGTCAGGATGCAAGGAGGGCATGGGAACTCCTCTGCCACTGACGAGCTCAATAAATGAACAACAAGCCTTATATTCCTTCAAGCGACTTAAAGTTACCTCTCTTTGACTGGAATATTCATTGTGTCTTCTTAGTAAAATGATTTCGTCTTTCATCTATACCGTATAATATAAATCCGAGTTGATGTATTGTCTTGACTTGTTTTTTTGACGGTAACATCAGCCGGTGTGACACTATATATATTTATGATATCGATGAAAGACTAAATCAAATTCCTCCTCTTTCTCGTCAGATTGTGCAATGTCTGCAAATTCCCACCTCACTAATGTCATGCAAACCCGTCGTCAAAAACACATGTTGTCCCCGGTAAGAGACATGTGTCCTCATCTCACCTGTGTGCACCATGCCCCATCGCAAAAAGCTGCTGGCCATGAAATCCCACATATTCAATACTGTCTTATGTCTATCATGCCCCCTGCTCTGTTTGGTTGCTAACACTATTTTAGCCAACTTTACAATGAGGTGTGGTCGTTCAAAGGCATTGTATGTGAGTCTAGATCTTGGACAGTGATCTATACAGTGTAACAGAGGTATAGTGACATTCCATGCGCACACAAACTGATGATTTGTCCTGCGTTTGTTAGACTATGTCCGCCTCCTCCTGCCCCCAAGTCCCCCGCACCAAAAGTCCCGGATGCCCCCCTCAGCCTTCTCACCACTTCTCAGTTCTCTCTCCTGTGGATCTATGCAGAAGCCCGTTCTTTCTTTTTTTGGTTGTAAATATGTTCCCTTGTATGCTGAACAATGTCTGTCTTTTTGCGTCCGAGTTCTTTCTTCTTCTTCTATTCCCGATGATTTGATTTATTTATTTGACTTTTAGTTGTTTGCGTCCAAATTTTCCTCAATGTTAAAAGAGAATGTGGTGAGGTTTTAACCAATAGACTTGTAACTCAGACTCACAGCCTTATTGTGGAGGGTTGTGGCTCTGCGTGTGTGTGCGTGTGAGAAAAAGAGAAAGATTATTTAAATGAAGGTTTAAAGGCATATAGAAGTATCATTGCGATTATAATTATTATGATTACTATTATACAACCAGTATATTGTAATATGATAGATGCTTTAGTTCGAGTAACTTCTTTAATTTTTTTACAAACGACTTTGATGAAATGATTTATAAAAGTCTCACGAGTCATGATCTTTTCAAGAAGTATAAAGATTACAGCTACAATGATTACAATTGTGTTCTGATGAAAATAAATACAGACCTATATAAAGTGGTGGTTTTGGTGTGCGTTTGTTACTTTATATATTACCTGTAACTGCACTTCATTTTTACATTTATTTCAAAATGATTTCAAAAGAAAGCTGTATTTCATTATACAGAAAACAGACTTGCCTGGCCAGACAAAATTACTTTCTTGTTGTGTTCCATCTGAAGAATGTTACAGCAGATCACAAATAGAATGTGAATAGCATTGTGTTGATATGGACGTCCAAAGGGAGTGAGGGATGTTGACTAAATGTTAAAACGTGTGTCGGAATATTAGGTTTTAGAGGGGACATTGGGCTCTATGATAAAC